>JAKTZD010000073.1:0-74505 GCA_030564765.1 Saccharomycopsis sp. NRRL Y-5750
TCCAGGTGTCCTCGGTGAAAGACAGTGAATACTTTTTTAGTTGATAGACATAGATTGCATCTGTATAAAGTGACGTGTATATAATAAATTGTTAGCATTTTGATTGTATGTATTTGGCTGGAGGACAGGCCTTTTTGTCAACAATTGGGGTGAGCTGAGGCGTTTTTCGGGAGTTTTTCGTGATAGTGGGTTGAGTTTATTAGGCATTTTTTGGAGGAGTATTTTTACATGATTGTGGATGCAATTTATTAGGCATTTTTTGGAGGAGTTTATCTAGGGCAGTCTAACATGATTGCGTATCCAATTTTCAGGCTTTTCGGAGGACAGACAGAGGGCGGCGATGGAGACGTCGATGAGCATTTCGGAGGGCGAGGATGTTGGGGGGCCAGGTGCCTTTGAAGCTATTCAACTTCAGTAAGAAAATATTGATATTCTAATTTAGTGATGTTTGGTATACATAAATGTACTGTAGAAAGGGATATTCAAAATAGTAAAATGCAAGATAGTTGATGGATGCTATTCGACAATAAAATGATATAATCCGAAATCTCAGTCTTAACTAGGCAAAGAGCCAGCCACACCGTGATGAGTGTAAAGGCTGAGAAATAAAGTAGTGAATGACAACTTTCAGTCCAATCTACACAATTTCATTCCAAGTGACAAGCTTCAATCAAATCAAAAAGTCTTTTAAGGAGCAAACGAAATCTGCAGCTGACTACCCAAATAACAATCCGGCTTCTAGTTCTGTGTAAACAAGAATAAATAAATCAAACGGTATATCGTGAAATTCATATCATATTCACTCATCAGCACACGAAGAACAAGACCAGGAGGAAAAACGAAGTAGACGAGGACGAAGAGGGGAGATTGAGATGAAATGTATGATACTGTAAATCAGAAGGGAGCAGATTCGTAAAAAAGAGCGTGATGATATATAAAGACGAAAAGCGCATCATCAAAAGATGCTTGCGTTTAAACAATGTCTTTGATATCCTTTTGTTTGATCGGCTCGTTGAAGCTGTTCAATCTCCTCGATATCCGGTTTCTCCATGTCCAAAGATTCAGATTCGTCACGAAGATGGTCACCTTCTTGGACATGGTTGACACCTCCAAACAAAGTGTCAATCTCCTCCAAGGATTTACCTTTCATTTCAGGCACGAAGAACCAAACAAAGACAGTTAAGCAGGCGTTGTTTGCAAAAAACATGTACATGGCATAAAACTCTTTGTGCGAAAGGAAAGTTGGGAAAAATTGGCTGACAAAGGCATTGGCGACGTTTTACATTCTAGACGACATACCCACACAGATAGAACGGACCTGCATCTGGAAATCTCTGAGGTAACAATTCAGACGGTACCACCCCAGCTTGTAGAACACTTCATGAAGGAAAAGCAAGGAAACAGTGACAATACCTGTAGAGTGTGTTGGTTTACCATCTGGAAGAGTTGGAACCTTTGTCTCGACAACAGCAATAATCAACGTAGCTGCAGCCATACCAACACCGGAAACTAAAAGCAATGGACGTCTACCAAATCTTTCGACAATCCATAGAGAGTTTAAAGTGGAGTGTAGATATGAATACAATCTTAGCGAAGTTTGTATGTACATATTGTATGTATTGAGGATATTGTAGAAAAAGGGATATATAAACAGATACCTTCAGTATCAAAACTTGCGTAGAGCTCATTAGGCTTTTTCCCGAATGAGTAGGCACTCTAACATGATTGTCTACGGGCTTACCCGAGGAGCCTGACATGATTGTGTCCTTTACACCATTAGACTTATCTACTGTACCTATTACATCGATTATGACATACATTCATGCTATCAAGCAATAATCAATTGATGCTTGACACTTGCCTGATCATGTCTTTACATTATTACCGACTGACTAGCGCCTCAACGCCTGGACTTCTGGTAAAATACTTGCACAGTGATGTTTGTTTCAGTTGAATTGATCAGATCATCGTTTCCTCAGTAGTTCCCTCTGATAAACCGGAAATTTCCATCAACTCTCACTTCCAAACCACACTCAAGATGGTTAATGCTTTCGACGGGGAATGTCAAATGGGCTCGATTTCATTCAATGGATGGCCATAATCAGCCATTTAAGCCATTTGCAACAATGCATCCACTCAATTTCTAATGGATGGCAACAATACAACCACACATCCTCTCTCATTGGCAACCATTTGCCAGTTCCTCCAATCTCATCTAAAAAATACACCCCTCATACAATCCTACAACCAATAAGTAATAATTAATTTAATAATAACAAACAGAACTATAACACACGAGAAAAACATGACAAACAAAGCTGATACTAAATAAAAAAGACGAATATAGGCATAAGTACCAACATGCAAAGCGGTCCAGAGTGCACGCAAGCGACTTGTGCATGCAAGCGACCAGAGTGCAGCAACGCGCCGCGACTCAGAGTTTTTGTGCCCTTCTCTTCTGGAATTGATTAATGAAAAAATAATACATATGCAAATCTATCACGACACCGGAAGAATCGAATGCAACCCAAAGACAGATAAAAAGAACAGAAGAAGAGAAAGCAAAAAAAATAATGCAGATACTTTACGATATATATTCATGGCTTCACACAAGTTTTTCCAAAAAGTTATGTTTGTTGCGCCAGCGCGGCGCGCGGTGGGCGCTCACCACCAGTCCGAGGCCCCGGACCCGGCGTTGCTTCCGCCGTTTCCAGCGCGGTTTCCCCCGCCGTATCCGCCGTAGCCGCCAGAGCTGTTGCCGTAGCCGCCGCCGTAGCCGCCGCTGTTGTTGCCGTAGCCGCCCCATCCGCCGCCGGAGCTGTTGCCGTAGCCGCCGTAGCCGCCGCCGCCGCCGTTTCTGCGGAAGTCGCGGCCCCCGCCGCGGCCGCGCATCGGCTTGCTGCTGCGCGCCATGCTGACCTCGCGCACCACAGAGGTGAGGAAGTCCGGCACCTCCTGGTTGGCCTCCGTCAAAATGTCCACAAGGTCCTTGACGATGTTCTTGTTGTTGCGGTTGAAGAACGCGGTGGCAATTCCGGTGTTTCCGGCACGTCCGGTTCTCCCAATCCGGTGCACGTAGTCGTCAATGTCGCTCGGGAGGTCGTAGTTGATCACGTGTGTCACGTTCGGAATGTCCAATCCGCGCGCTGCAACCGCGGTGGCCACCAAGATTGGGGCGCGGCCGGACTTGAACGCCTCGAGGGCGCGTTCACGCTCGTGCTGCGACCGGTCGCCGTGGATGGCTGCAGCGGGGAAGTTCTGCGAGTAAAGGTACTCCGAGAGGGAGTCCGCCATGCGTTTTGTCTCGACAAACACCAAGGTGAGTCCCTTTTCGTCGCCGTTCAAGATGTCCAACAAAACCGAGTTTTTCTCGTCGTCGTCGACGTAGAGGACGCGCTGCGTGATGTTTTCCGAGGTCGAGCCCACACGGCCCACAGAAAGGAAGATGTAGTCGCGGAGGAAGTCCTTGGCCAAGACCTGGATGTCTTTAGGGAAGGTTGCGCTGAACATGAGGGTCTGGCGGTCGTAGACGGTGGGCATTCCGGAGTTTTCGACGATGTTCCGGATTTGCGGCTCAAAACCCATGTCGAGCATGCGGTCGGCCTCGTCGAGGACCAAGTACTTGATGCCCTCAAGGGAGATCTTTCCGCGGTCAATAAGGTCGTTCAACCGGCCCGGGGTGGCCACAAGAAGGTCGCAGCCGCGCTCGATTTGCCGGATCTGCCCGTGGATGTCCGCCCCGCCGTACACAACGCACGGCTTGACCCACGAGCGGTAGGCAAACTTCTTGCCCTCCTCGTAGATCTGCAGGACCAATTCTCTGGTAGGCGCAAGGATGAGGATGGTTGGGTACGCACGGGCCGACATAAAGCCGCGGTCCGGCTTCTCAAGGTCGCCCGGGCCGTTGAGGAACGACTCGGAAAGACACGGAAAGAGGAAACCACCGGTTTTCCCGGACCCGGTCTGCGCACACGCCATCAAGTCGCGCTTTGCGGCAACGATCGGGATACTGTACTTCTGCACCGGCGTAGGCTTGGTGTATCTGGCCAACTTGACGTTTTCAAGCAACAACGGGTCCAATGGAGGCGAGGTGAAGGCGTCGATGGGCTCCGGGACGTTTTCGCCGGTGGCCTCGATCGGGATGTCGTCGTAGTTGTCAAAGTTGATCCCGGTGGACTGGAATTTGGGGTCGTCCGGCTCGCCAAACAACTCCTTTTCAACGCTCTCGTTCTTAGGGCCCGGGATCTGCTTTCCGTCCACAAACTTGCCGGAGTAGCGGATGTTTGGGATTCCGTTGTAGCCGCCGCCGCTGCGGAAGCCCCCGCGGCCGCCGCTGCGGTATCCGCCACGGCCGGAGCGGAAGTTGCCGCCAAAGCCGCCGTTGCCGTAGCCGCCGCCACGGCCGCCGTAGGACCCGCCGCTGCCGCCAAAGGAGCGGTCCAGCGCTGGTCTGTTGCGCTGGTGTGGAGGAACATAGGAGCCGCGGCCGCCTCTGGCACTGTTGCCGGCAGGAGCGGCCCCGTCATTGACACTTAATTTTTGGAGATCATTTGAGATATCTGACATAATAGCTGGGGATGAAGATGCTGATATGAAGGTTAATATCAGGGATATTCGAGTATACGTGTATATGAATATATGGTGGTATATTTGGGTGATGTGGATCGGGGTGGAGGAGAGAGAGGAACAGCAACAAGAAAAAAATTTGTTGAAAAGGATGTTTTTCTGGAAAATTTTTCGCTGGGGGGCAAACTAGCGCCCAAAGGGCAGGGTAACCTGAAAAGTCAGGTGACCGCGGAGCGGCAATGCTGCGGGGGCAAGCAAGCAACCGACAAGGACGGCCAGTCGCCACGTATGCCGTCTAGAACCCCAGTATCCCCGCCAGGATAGACATGCACCGTTGCGCCTCTTTTGTGTGTGGTGTGGCTTCAGTGATCGCCAAACTTACCGTTGATTCCCATTATTACCATAATAATTACTGTGATCTGCACGCCAGATGATGATCTGCAGGGCCTGATTCACTCGACAATCAGTTATGGCACACATTGCGCTGCTCTACACCACTACGGGCACTACAATTTGTAAGCATTTAGAACACTGCGACGCACTATTGTGTATCTTCAACAAATTTTTTGGTGCTTCAAAGCAACCACGTAGCCACACGCGCCATCCAGCAGTATCCAATCAGTCGTCCAGCAGTCCAGCAGTCGTCCAGCAGTCGCTATCCACAGCTCTCTTACTCCCCTTGTAGGCAGCTTTGTTTGTTTCCTTCTTGCACGGCCGATTTCACGCATTTTCCTCGCCGGGTAACCGACAAATTTCTCCGTTTTTTAACAACGAATCATCCATCAAATCTCGCCTAGGAACATCCTGCCATTCAACAATCCCTACCCCCCCTCCCTCAACAGCACCAGCAACGCCCCGCAACAACTCACCAGCGTCTCCGTCTGCCTTCCCAGCACTTCTCCTTGACCTGCTGTCCACCTTGGGTTCCCCTGGTTGTTTGTATCCGGTTTTTTCCCTAACTTCACCGATTTCATCATTCCTTTCGTGTCATCAGAGGCATCCTCCAACACCCGCTAACGCCAAGTTTTTGCTTGCCAAGCGTTGCCACTCGTTTCTGCACACTCTTTTGTCCATCTCAGCTTCCAGGAGCACACACAAAGCCCCTCAGGCACCTGTCATGACTTGCACCAGACCCAGACAAAAGACCATAAAAGACACAAAACAATAGACATTTGAGAACAGAGGACCTTTATAGAAAGGGATCCATTACTGTCTGCAACTTCAAGGCCACATTCTATCCCAAGGGCCCAACACGTAGCCCCAGAAAAAGCCCAGGAACATTCAACTCACGACAAAGGACTTTCTGTAATTCTAGCACATTCCGCACACAATATGTCCCTCCACAGACAGCATCTGGGGGCCTCCTCGACCCTCCTCCCCTCCTCCTCCTCCGTGCACTCCTCCAAGTCGCACCGCCGCAAATCAAACGCAGAACTTGCAGCCCAGGCGGTCGCAAATGAGCGTGATATAGTCCGGAATCTCAAGCGGCTCTCCATCGGGGCGCTGACGTCCGTGGGCTTTGACCCGGACCTCTCCAGCGAGTCCAATTTCGAGCATTTTGTCAGCAAGCAGCAGAATAAGCGGAATTCGGCCATTGCCGCCGCCACATCGCCCCAGGCGGCCCCGGGGTCGCCTGTAGGCGGCTCAGGGGGCGCCACGATCACCGCGCGCCGCGCCAGCATCCTCATAGGGCCCTCCGGGGCGGTTTCGCCCACGTCGCCCATGTCCGTCTCCTTCACCGCCGCCAAGGACGGATCGATCCAGACCAGCAGCGTTACGAGCTCTGGCGCGTATGGCGAAAAATACGCGCCGCTTACCCTCCCTGCAGACAAATACGCGCCCCTCAGCAGGCTGGGCAGCCGCAGCCGCGCAGTGCTGCACGGGTCCCCCCAGGGGGCCCCGCCCGGCCTGGAGGGGGGTGCCTCGCCCATACAGCTCGACACGTCCAAGCTCCTCTGGGTTCCGGCGGCCTCCCACCCTGGAATCGCCCCTGAAAACTTCCGCAGACACGTGCAGTCGACGATCACGCAGATGACCGCCGATTTGAACCTTTCCTCGGGGGAGAGCGAGACCCCGCTGCAGGAAACCCCCCTGGCCAGCGTGCTGATCACCAGCTCGCCCTACTCTTTGGGGGGCGCCCTAGGGGGCTCCCCAACGTTGCTCACGGGCGCCCAGGCGGACCGCAGCATGCCGTCGTTGCGGGAGCTCACGGACGAGCTCGAAAAACTCTCCAATATGGCCGGGCTTGAGGCCACCGACGCAGTCACTTTGGCGCGGACGCTTTCCACCTCTGCGTTGAGCTCCTACTCGTCGGCCCACCAGCCTGGTACAGGCGCCGAGGTTTTTCCCGAAAAAAGTCTGCCTGCAGGAGACCTGCAGGTGGGACGCACGCGGAGCAACGAGATGCAGCGCACGTCACGCAGGTGGTCACGCACCCCTGAACAGGGCTCGCCGCACAGTAAACACGAGCCGGTTTCCGCGCCCGGATCCGTCCACTCGTCGCCCGGCGGAACCGACTTTGAGGCCCGGGGGCGCTCGCACTCGGTGACGTCGTCGCCCGAAAGCACCGACGTCGAGGGCGCTTCGCCCCAGGACATCGACTCGCCGATTGCCTTGCCAAACGGAGACATCAAGCTCAAGCGGTCGCGGTGGACGACGTACCGCAAAAAAACCGTCAAACGGGCGGCGGCGCCAGGGCTTCCGGCGGCGCCGGGGCTTCCGGGGGCGTTCAAAGTCGACGGCGACGGGCTCCCGAAGCTCACTGAGGAGCAGAAGGAAATGCTCAAGGAGCACAAAAAGGCGGACGAGCTCTCGAAACGGGAAACCGGCAGGGCGGACGCAAGGCCAGACCCGAAATTGCCCGAGGACCCGAAAAAAGCCGAAGAGCGCAAAAGACGCGAGGAAATCCGAAAAAGACGCGAGGAGGAAAAACAAAAAATCCAGGAGGAGCGCCGCAAATTGGAGCAGGAAAAGCTCCTTTTGGAGCGCCAGCAACGCGACCTCGAACGCGAGCGGGAAAAGCGTCGCGCCCAGGAGTCTGCGTTTGAGATAGCCAGGGGGTCTGGCGGCCACGGGCAGCACCAGGCGGCGGCCCCGGGGGGCAATTTTTCGCCCGGCATGCGGCAGGGCCAGGGCCCGCCCCCGGGCCAGGGCTACAACGCACGCGGGCAGCCGGGCCTGCAGCAATACATGCAGCTGCAGGGCCTGCAGCAGTACATGCAGGGCCACCTGCAAGGCCACATGCAAGGCCACCAGGGCCCGCAGGGCCACCAGGGCCACGCGGGTCACCAGGGACACCCGGGACAGTACCAGGCCTACGGGTCGCAGAGCCCAGGCCCCTACAACGGCCAATATGCGCAGCGCAAGCACCAGCAGGGCGGCTATCCGCAGCAAGGCCAGTATTCCCCGCAGCAAGGCCAGTATTCCCCGCAGCAGAACCAGTATCCCCCTCAGCAAAGCCAGCAAGGGGGAATGGGCATTCATAGTAACAGTGGCAAGAAGCTCATGGAGCCTGCGAACATCCAGATAAAGCGGGCACAAACAGAGCCTCTTGCGGACTCCCAGGGGAACAATTTCGCTAACAGTAATAGTAATAACGGTGATGTTAATGGTTTCAATAATAATAATAGCTATAATAATAATAATCAATACTATGGAGGGCACCATCAGCACTTCCAGAAACAGGCCCATCCAGGCCAGCAACAACAACAACAACAACAACAACAGCAAAACTTCTCTCAGAATTATCAGAACACCCATCAAAACATCCCTCAAAACACCCACCAGAACCACCAAGCCCCCCAAAACATCCAAAACACCCACCAAACCCCCCAGAACACCCAAAACACCCACCAAACCCCCCAGAACACCCAAAACAACCAACACCCCGCCCATTTCCGCCAGTATTCCCTGCAGAAACCAATCCAGACCGCCCCGGAGCCCAAACTCACCAAATCCCAGTCCTTCTCCGGAGAGCTTTCCCCCAAGAAGGACAAGAAAAAAAAGGGCGTCTTTTGGGGCCGGTCCAAGGAAAAACGCGAAAAACGCGAAAACGGACGCAAAAACAGCATCGACCAGGACTTTGAGGACTCCGTATTGCGCCGGACGTCCCACGACGGCGCAGAGGGCGGTGCGGACGGCCGGTACTCGTTGGACTCGGCCCGCAGCACCCCCAGAAAGATCCGCCACGGCGATATCAACGGAAACAACAGCATTGGCAGCGGAATCAGCATTTTCAGCGAAAACTCGCAGGAAAACGCGGTTTCCGCGGGCCTGGCGTCTGCGGAGGACGAGCGGGACAAGGACGGCAGCGGAAAGAAGATGTTTGGGCTTTTCAAGAAGAAACTGGCCAAAAGCCTCAAGGAAAAGGCCCTGGTGGAGCCCCAGCTCCCCGCAAACAAACAGAGTCTCATTCAGGAGCATTCCGGCCACATTGGGTTTTCCGGCGCCGGCAGCGGCTTTCTGGCCGGCGAAACGTCGCCGCAGGTGCCCACGGTGGACGGAAAGTACGGTCCGCGGGCCGCAGCGCCGCAGCAGGGCGCGGATCTCCGTCTGCGCGGCCGCCCGGCCCTCCAGGGCCGCCCGGGGGCCGCCGGAGGCCGGAATTCCGACGACGCGTACGCGGAAAACAGCTACGAGGCCCAGGCCGCCGCGGGGGTGTTCATCAACCCCGAAAACGAGTATATCTCCGAGGAGGAGGACGGTGCGGTCACCGGAATTGGCATTGAGGCCGGCAGCGACGCCCAGGCCGCCGAGCTCGCCAAGGAGGGCCGCCAGGAGCTGCAGGGGGCACAGGAGCTCGCCGAGGAGGACCGCCTTCTCTCTGTGGGCGAGGAAACCGACCTTGCGGAGGTTTCGGACTCCACGCGGCTTGAAATCGTCTCGTCCTTGGTTTCCGCCAACATGTCGACCCTTGAGAAGCTCCAGATCTTCAAGAAGTTGAATGCGGCGGCCCAGAAGCCCAACCAGCCTGTCCAGTACACAGACTCGGCCTTTGGGTTCCCCTTGCCGCCGTTGAGCCACTCCACGATCATTATGCTCGACCACCGGTTCCCCATGAACGTCGAGCGGGCCATCTATCGGTTGTCGCATCTCAAATTGGCCAATCCCAAGCGGGAGCTACGCCAGCAGGTGTTGTTGTCCAACTTTATGTATGCGTACTTGAACCTTGTCAACCACACGTTGTTGCTTCAGAACATGGAGGAGGGCGTCGAGGGCTCTTTGGACCAGGGCGAGGAGTTTCCCGTCAATGCAGACGAGCAAGGGATGCAATATAATGCGTAATGTAGACTATAGAACTTACTTTTTGTTGTTTGTTTGCCTTTGTGCTTTGGCTTCGTGGAGATTGTTTGCGAGGCTCTTTTAGTTATAGCTCAAGTGACATTTATGTTTATGATGGATTGTAGGTGCATTTCTGAGGGGATGTATATAGCTATGGATGTTTTTTGCTTACATTTATGAGGGGATGTATACACCTATCGGTGTTTCCTGTTGGTGACGTTTATGAGGGGATGTATACACCTATAAGTGTTTCCTGTTGGTGAGATTTATGATGGGCTGTAGATGTTTCCTGGTAGTGGCACATATGATGGGCTGTAGATGTTGCTATTGGTAGTGGCACATATGATGGGCTGTAGATGTTGCTATTGGTAACATTATGATGGGCTGTAGGTGTTACTGCTAGTGGCACTTATGATGGGCTGCAGATGTTGCTGTTAGTAACATTTATGATGGGCAGTAGGTATTATCTGGTAGTGGCACTTATGATGGGTAGTAGGTGTTTCCTGGTAGTGGCACTTATGATGGGCTGCAGATGTTGCTGTTAATGACATTCAAGTTTATTACGGGTCGTAGGAGCTTGTTGAATAACTCTTTGATACTATTGTTTGGTATCAATGGTTCTAGCTTCAGCATTATTACGACATACCTTGCAGATGCTTGAAACCCTAACAGTTCTTTTCTCGCCAGACTTCAAATAATCAACACTGCTCGCAATTCCTATGCAGGTCTACAACTGACTATCATCCACTACATACGGCCATATAAAGTTTTTAGAAGTATGCAGGGCATGTATTTTATTATCGAAGTAAAAAAGTATTGGTAGCTATATCAAACAGCTTACCAAGTAAATATTCGGGTAAAGAGAGATAAAGAGAAATGAAAAGAAGAGTATTTGCGCTGAATTCTCAAAGTGGGTAGGTCAACTTGCTACTCATTTGTGGCCATGGTCATGATCACCGTGGTCACCATGATCCTCATGACCTGGTTGAGGTTGAGGAGCTGGTTGAGGAGCTGGTTGAGGTTGAGGAGCTGGTTGAGGAGCTGGTTGAGGAGCTGGTTGAGGTTGAGGGGCTGGTTGAGGGGCTGGTTGAGGAGCTGGTTGAGGAGCTGGTTGAGGTTGTTGGAAAGGTGGTGGACCTCTCTTCACATGTCCTGGACCTCCTGGACCTGGTTGGAAGTGTGGAGGAGGAGGAGGAGCTGGTTGAGGTTGAGGTGGTGGTGGAGGAGCTGGTTGTGGCTGTTGGAAAGGTGGTGGACCTCTCTTAACATGCCCTGGTCCTCCTGGACCTGGTTGGAAGTGTGGAGGAGGAGGAGGAGGTGGTTGAGGTTGAGGTGGTGGAGGAGGAGCTGGTTGAGGTTGTTGGAAAGGTGGTGGACCTCTCTTAACATGCCCTGGACCTCCTGGCCCTCCTGGACCTCCTGGCCCTCCTGGCCCTCCTGGACCTCCTGGACCTGGTGCTGGTGCTGGTGGAGCTGGATGATGTGGATGCAATAAGTCACCAAGCAAGTCCCTCTTCTCAATCTCAACCGGAAGAGCAGATGTAGCACTGAAGGCTAACAAAACCGAAATCAAAGCAGTAGTAGTGAATTTCATTTTGTGTGTAAGACTTGAAGATGATACTGTTTGATATTCTTATTTTTATTCTTTCAATAGATTCAGAAAGCTTCCACAATAGTCAGAAGTAAAGAGAGAAACTCTCCTGTATTTATAGTATTATCTTTGACTTTGATTTCAGTCATGTAATATTATTCTTGGTGTTGAAATCGAGCAATTTTCACAATGATGTTGAAATATTTTTAAACTTCGGCGTCATTGAAAATATCTGCACCTTCTAAGGCCGCTATCCACAGAGATAGAAATATCGGCTTATTAAACTTTCCACCCATTTCTATCAATAGGGGTTCGAATATGGTGGCTTATGTATCGAGGCTTTTTTTATGATAGTATTTGACACACTCGATACAAGATTTGGTTATACCACTCACGTATTCATGTTTGTTCTCCAAGGTTACCTCTTTAAAACCTCAAAGTTCAGATTTCGGTGTTTGTCTTTGATTCCCCCTTTACTAGCCTAAATTGATCACCGAAAAGCAAAGGACCGGCGTTTTGATTCGGCTATTGAAAATCGGACATAATCACCGGTTCCACAGATTGTGCTTCTTCATGTTCACTAGCGATTTCTAGATTTTTTTTTTATTTTTCACGGCGCATTAACGTGCGTCTGAGAGGCTCTGCGTATTGATTTTACCATAGTTATGGGGAAGAGGAATAGAATTACTTAGGCAAACAGAGCTATCTAATGTGCCCACGTAGTGCAGATCGGCATTTTACTATAGACTAGTGGCATATCATAATAATCAAATGGCATTTCACCGCAATATCATGAACTGAGAACTTCTAGCAAGCAGTTTACTCGGCATAACATGCACTATCTCGGGGAACTAACTAGACACTATATTGTCTTCGACACCGGAGAAAGCTCCTCGATATTAATAGAACAAGTATTGATATGAGGCTTCTTTCTGTATTGAGGTATCTGCAACATTGTGCTAGAAATCTCTTACAAATTTTGACATTGATTTATTCTCAGGTGAGACTAAAAGTTTTATTGTCGAATGAAAGCTCTCGGGCAGTGCAGATAAATGATTTTGATGTAAGGCTTTTGTTTGTAGAGATACGCTTACTGCATTACACCAAGAATAGATCTCAACATTGGATGAACAAGTAGGTGGAAATACACTTTTGCCTTTTAGCTGCTGACTAGTAAAGGTACCAACTCGACTTGAGGGTCCGTTGTTATTGATGAGTATGGATTTGTGGGCTCGTCCTGAAAGTGAACTGGACATGCAAACGTGTCATCTTTGGACAACAGAAAATCAATCACTCCGCCAACCGTTCCACTCCAAAGAGATATGATTTGTCATAATTACATGTACTCATCGAGAAGATTGATAAAAAAATTATCTAATTAAAAATATGGGTTGTCAATATAAATCAAAAGAGAAACATCTGCTAATACCACATTATAGGCCCATTGATACTGACCGTGAGTGGGTACAATAGCGTCAAAAACAACACGAGCCCCACTACCAACAAAATGTAATATACGGGCACCCACCAGCGAGCAGACGGCGCAACACTAGGGTGGAACGTTGGGAGACCCACATAGTTACACAATGAGTGCGCAACAGAGGTAGCCAACACGTTCCCTGTTCTGAGAAACACAAAGTTGGTGAATATCCCAAAAATCGTCGTATACGTGAACTGAAATAGCACCGAGATAATTATCTTGCTGATAGAATGTTGTTTACTGAGATACAATTCATATCCATGATGGGCATGAGCTATACCGAAATATAACGGGAGCACAAAAACGAGAACCTCCAAGCCAACACTGTTCAAAGGAACAAAACATGCAAGGATGCAAGCAGTGTATATAATTTCCTCAGTGAGAGGTCCAATGACAAAATCTCTCAAGCCATAAATATTGGCAAGAGATCTCCACTCCTGCTGAAAACTGAACCCTCTTGCAGACGGAAAACGCAGATCGTAAGCTTCAAAGACAAACTGATTGAGTAATGGCCCCATAAATAGTACCATGATCAAGAAAGTAACTCTGCTGATGTCCTGGAAATAGTCTGCCATGTATATCAATTTGAATCGAGGGCCGTCTAAAGTGTAGCGGAGTCCAGGCAAAATTCCTAACAATGCAACACCGTGAAGGTAGCTTTTTGTGGCCCCTAGTATATATAGAATATAAGGGAGACTGATAGCCTCGCCAGCACAAAGAATAGCCACTGATTTCACTCTTCTTTTAACCATTAGAGGATTATTTCTTGTAAACTCCTTTGTTGCACGATTTTGGGGAAGAAAGATCACTGCGACGTACGACACAGCGACCAAGAGGGACAAACTTGCTGCAGACACAACTGCATACTGCTTACCAGTCATTGGGAGAGATTGGGTGGTTAATATGAGGGACTGCTATAACATAAATGGTTTAGTTGTTAGATGCTCCATGGTGAAGACTGAAGACCGTGGACATTTAAGTGGGTCTTTTTAAAAAAAGATTATCAGTGTGCCAAAATGCTGGGGAAAAAAATAAGGGAGAGAAATTCAAGGTGGAACAAAGGACAGAAATTTCTTTAAAGCAGGGATGGATGGGGAGTATATACTATCTATCTTTTCATCTATATTTGCTCCGCCTGGACATTACAATTAGAAGCGTACGTAGGAACATGTTTAGTTGTTTGTTGTAAATAGGGTGTAGTTCGAGTCTAACATGTTGATTTATATAATTGGGGTAAAGCTGTAGAGATTATTAATGAAATGCCCTCCTCAAAATTTTTGCCTCCTATACAATGTACAATCAATATGAGTACAGTTATCAATTAACATCTCAATGTATAGTCAAACCCTGAATAAATGCCCTTCTCCCAAATATCTTCTGTCTCCCCAATAATCCGAATTATCAGAAGGTTCCGCCTCCTATACAATGTACAATCAAAATAAATACAAGCATCAATTAACATCTCAATGTATAGTCAAACTTTGAATAAATGCCCTTCTCGCGAATATCTTCTGTCTCCCCAATAGTCTGAACTTTTGAAATTATTTCGAAAAGGGCTTCCAATACAACATACAATCAAAATAAATACAAGCATCAATTAACATCTCAATGTATAGTCAAACCCTGAATAAATGCCCTTCTCGCGAATATCTTCTGTCTCCCCAATAATCTGAACTTTTGGAATTATTTCAGAAAGGGCTTCCCATACAACATACAATCAAAATAGGTACAGTTATCAATTAACATCTCAATGTATAGTCAAACTTTGAATAAATGCCCTTCTCGCGAATATCTTCTGTCTCCCCAATAGTCTGAACTTTTGAAATTATTTCGAAAAGGGCTTCCAATACAACATACAATCAAAATAAATACAAGCATCAATTAACATCTCAATGTATAGTCAAATCTGTGAATGAATGTTTTCTCTGTAATATTCTGTCTCCCCAGTAATCCGAATCTAGAAGGTTCCGCCTCCTATACAATGTACAATCAAAATAAATACAAGCATCAATCAACATCTCAATGTATAGTCAAACTTTGAATAAATGCCCTTCTCGCGAATATCTTCTGTCTCCCCAATAATCCGAATCTAGAAGGTTCCGCCTCCTATACAATGTACAATCAAAATAAATACAAGCATCAATCAACATCTCAATGTATAGCCAAACTTTGAATAAACGCCCTTTGAATATCTTGTCTCCCAATCAATTCTTCATACTTACAGATACAACATACATCAAATCAAGTACAACATGTTTCAATTAACATCTCAATGTATATAGTCAACCCCTACTCAATGATCTCCTCCTTCTCCTCGAGAATCTCCTCCTTGATCTCCTCAACAACAATCACCTCCGCACTCTCCTCCGTCTCCACAATGCCCAACTCCTTCTTCTTGGCCTCGACAGACGCCCTCCAGCTGTTCCACTCCTCCAACAACTTCCGTCTTCTCAAAATCGCCTCTCTGGTGGCTGCGTCGGCCTCCATGGCGTCCTCCTCCTCAAACTGCGCAGAGTACTCCTTCAAGTTCTTGCGGACCCGCTTGCGGTCGCTGTTGGTCAACAACGAAGGCGGTCTTGGTCTCCACAAAAACGCCTTGAAGTTGTCGAGTATCTGGTTCTCAATGAGATTGCCCGCAAAGTCCCAGATCTTGTATCCGTTTTCGATTTTGTGCTTCCAGACCGAGGACCACCCGGCGAGGAACCGTCCGGAGGGATCCCAGGCAATCTGGGTCACCGCAAGGTCGCCGATCGTCGCAATCTGCTTCAACGAGGCCCGGACGTTGAGCTCCTTGGACTGGTCGTCCTTGGCGGTGATTGCCCCGTCGTAGTCGAAGTCGAAAATGTCGATTTCGGGGTTGGAAGGCGTGATGTTGGCCACGGCAACAAAGCGGCCCTTCGGGGCCCACACAACCTGGTTCAGGTGCTTCTTGGGGATCTCGCGGAACTTCTTGAACCGGCCCACCGTGACGTTGGTGGCCGCCGCGGTGTTTTTCTTCTTTTTCGTGTCGAGCTCCGTGGCGTAGAACGATATTGTGTTGTTGGGGATCGCAAGGTTCACCGGCCCCTGGTCGAGCCTGGATATCGTCACAAAACGCTCGCCCTTGGGCTCCCACGCGAAAAAGAGCGCCATGTCCGCAAGCTCGATTTTCTCCACGGGGATCTCCTTTTCCGTGAGGCTGAAGAACTCCAAGTTCGAGAAAATCGTCTTTTTGGACTTGGTGTGTCTGTCGACCTTCACGCACAAGAACTTGGCCTGGTCCTGCCAGTGGAGCGCACAGCTCGACACCTGGAACAAGTTGACTGTCCGGAGCACCTTTTTGGACGGAACCTCCAAGAGGGTCACCCTGGCCGACTGGTTAGGCGTCTCGGGGGTCCAGAACGACACCACGTATGCAGGGGCCGCAGCTCCCGCCAATTTGACCCCTGCAGGGGCAAACTCAAAGTCCTGGATGCCCTCGACGCGGAAGATCTTTTTGTCCACAAGCGACATCGTCAGGGCCTCGTAGATCGCCAAGGCGTCGGGGCCCTTGCGCGCAAAGTATTTTCCGTCAAACGACCACTTGATGAGCGGCCACTCGATTTTCTCGCTCTGTTCGAGGTTAGGCGGCAAGGCAAACGTCCGGAGAGGGATTCCGGCGGCCAAATCCCACACCACGAGCTTGTGGCCCTCGTCCTCGGGCTTGAACGGGAAATTGGCCCGCCCGGGGTGGTCTGCAGGCGGGAGCTTGATGGGCTCCGGCGACAACGACACCATGTACTTCTCGTCGGGCGAGAAGTCGATCAAGCGCACGTCCGGGTGGAAAAAACGCCGGATGCCCGCAAATCCGTCGCCGCCCCACGACTGGATGCCCTGTGCGTGCACAGACAAAAGATACAGCCCTTTGGGCGACCACAGAACAAAGCCCGCAGTCAAGTTTTCGCGGTGCATGGCCTCCTCAACGCCTAGCTTGCGGAACCAGTCGACGGTCACGTCGCTGTCCACGTGGATGGCAAACTGGTCTCTGCACTTTGGGTCGCTCAAAAACGAAAGCAAGTTGCTGGTGTCCTTGGGCTCCGGCAACTTGGGCTCCTTGAACTCGTCGCTCACGGCGCCCAGGGCTGCGTATTTCTCAATGTCGCTGACGCGGTTCAAGAAGAGACGGTGCTTGGTGTCCAACTTCTTGCCGTTGAGCGCCTTGATCGCGAGCTCTGCGTGTTTGGGGCTCTGGAACTGCACGAAAAAGAAGCCGGTGGTTTTCCCGTCGACGATCGGCATGTTGAAGGGCTCGTGGGCCGCGAGCTTGGCGCCGGCCTTGGCAAAGAGCTTGGCAATGACCTTCTGCAAGGTTGGCACCTTGGACTGCGGCGCAACAGGCGCGCCGTCGACAACCACAAACTCGTCAAATGCAATGTTCAGGTTGATGGAGTATTTCTCCTCCAAGTCGGAGAAGTCGACGTTGCTCAAGTCGACGGTGACGTCGTCAAGAGTCAAGGGTTCTTCTGTGGACATGGTGATTGGGTTTGTATGGTGTTATGGTGGGGTTTGGACATACGCTCAACAGATGGGCTGTGGTAGTAGGTGTTGTCAAGTGTCGATGTGAATTTTCAGATCAAAAAAAATGGTGAAAAATTTTTCACGAAAAATGTTTGTGTTACCCGGGGCGACCCAGGGAGCGGGTATATGCAAGATGGACAGTGTCCTAATACATCTATGGCCTTTTATTGCCCTCTGGGGTATAAGTTCATAGTAAAAATGGAGAGATTTTGCCAGGGCCTTGCCAGGGTTTGCCCCACCTAGAATAATACCCCAACTTATCCTTTGACAGTACAAATTACAATTTCCTGAGGCCATCACAAACATATGCACTACTATACTGAACCTGCCCCCCTACTACAACATCCCGGCATCACATGCTTACCCGAGACGCTACATCAATCCATCTACAGCATTTCGTAAACTCCAAAAATACATTGAACTTCCAATTGATCCTCACCTTCTCACCTTTAAAAACTTCTTCTTTGGCATCTGTGGCAACTGTGGCTGCCCCTCCCCGCCTGGTATTTCCGGGTCCTTATCATACACCGCCTTCAATTGAGGGTGTCCCATAAGGAACGGGCTGTGTAAAGGCACAATATCGTTCATTTTGAACCCCTTCACTTTAGGAACTCTCGATGGAATAAACTCATTAGACTGGAGTTGAGGATCAAAGTTAGGGAGCTTCAATTCTTTCACCATACGTAAATCGGTCTGGTGCTTGCGCAAATACACCGATACCTTGTTCATAAGCACTCTTTTGTTCTTGACAAACTCAGACACGTTCCTGGAGTCATGTTTGATCAATACTCTCACTCTTCCTGGGTTCCCAAAGTCTTGTGGGTGACTTTTGTCTGGCTCAAGAATTGTTTTGAGATTCAAACGGATACAAGCATCAGAAATCGTCTTTGCCAATGGGTTCTCAACTGCAAAGGACGCCTTGACACGCCGTCCTTCTTTGTGGGATCTGTTTTTGTCAAAATAGCATGGATATAAGATCTGGAAACTCTTCATCTCTTCGCGCGATGTCACCCTGTAGCCCTCGCCTGACACTGGCTTTCCATTCTCGTCAATGAGCATAGGCGTAGGCTCGTCTGGAATATCTGTGCCACCCACAGCTGGCTCCGGTACCGGGATATTAGGAAATAATGGCGGCTCTTCATAGTTGCTTGATTTCGTTATTGTTGGTTTGATCTTTGGGGCCACTGGAGTTTTCAATGATGGATCGAACTGGGCCAAGTCCATGTCCATGTTATCGATGTCCTCATCGTCGACTTCCTCTAAGCGGGGCATTTTAATGATTTTGTGTTTATTTTCTGCTAATCTTGCTTTTCAATAGGATTGCAGCCCGTTTTGTAGTTTAAGGTAGTGTCTAACAGAGGTTCAATTTCTATTTTATATTCGACGAAATTTTCTGGCCAGTTTTCGGTGTATGTGCTGCATGCATCATGTGCATTGTGCATGCAAAATACCGGGCACAGGTATTGCATCTTTTCGCATCTTTTTGCATGGCTATAAACATGAAAATCAAAATAATAATGTGCCTTCTTATTGCTATTACATGCGACAGATACAATGATAAGTATCGGTAATAATTACATGATCCACCAAATACAATGGCACCCCGTAAAAAGTCTGTGCGGCTACAAGTGGAGGAGAACTTGAGTCTCGAAAGAGATCTCCAAAGCATAGAGGATAATTACCGGCATGATTTGGCGGTGCATTTGTACAGTGACTATTTGATGACCTTGAACAACTTTAATTGGTTTCCGGGCCCTATATGGTCAGCTTGGCCTCTTGAGAGTGCAGGTCAGTATCTAGACCTGTCAGAGGCCACGAGGCGTGCTCACGACGGGTCAAATAACGGCGATTCAAATCAGAGGAGCGAAACGGCTTCTTTGGATGCGGGTTATGGTGACCATGATAATAATGTTAAAGATGAGAGTGACATTAATGATAGCAGCAACTACGTTCATAATCCAGAATTTGGTCCCTTGAGTTTCAACCCGTTCAACTATTATATTAACGAAAAGCAACCTGCTGATGGCTTTCCGCTGTCAGAATTGGCGGATCAAAGTCACACAGCCGTCAGCAATATAAAGGCGTTTGATGCCCGCAAGGGAATGCAGTTCGAATTGAATGCCATGTTCCAGCGAATGATAAGCGAGAAAGCCACAAGGTTCTCGTTTGAAACTGGAAAAAAATACGTCCTTGATGAAAATATCTGTCTAGATGCGAACGTGTGTGACAAGTTGATAGACAAGTTAGATGCTCTCATTTCAACTTTGTTCACCTCCTATTGTGATCCTAGAGATGATCCAACGACAGAGCTGGTGAATACCAATCTAAAGGCTCAAATGGAAGGTGTTTGTGGCCACGAATTTGCAGATTCTCTAAGGCTTTGGGATCACATGCTTAATACTCACGTAGGATTTCAAGGATCAAAATACAAATGTCTTTGGGAAGGATGCGAGATGCTGCATCATGTGTTTCAAAGGCCAATTCATATGAAAAATCATGTGCGTATCCATGCCGAACAGAAACCCTACATTTGCAAGTTTGGCACCCAAAAATCCTCAGAGGGTCCAGAAGACAAAGCTAATAAAAGTCTGATTCCAGCAGCCAAAGAGGGTGTTAAACGCAGGAGAACAAATCCAGAAAATGAGAAATTTCATAGAAAATATATCCACTGGGATGATGTATTATTGGCTGATCCAAGCATCATTTCCAAAGATCTAGTGGCCAGTGAAAAGCTTCAGAAAAAGTTCTTTAAAATGTTTGATGAGCTCCCAAAGCCTTATATCCATGAAAAGTACCAGAAATTTTGTTTGGCTACCTACAAGTTTCGCCAAAAATTACTGGCAGCACAGGTGCTCAAAAAAAAAGCTAGAAATAGACAGAGTGTGATGGCTATTCTTGAAACTATGCTAAAACAAGATAAGAAGTTTTGCCTTGAGGCTGGTTGGTCCGATGATCGTGTTCACGATATATATTCTTTGTGAATAAATGTATCGAGGTTCATGTTTAGATTTTTTGTTGTTTCATAATGATTATATGCAATACAACAACAGCGATAGTCTCAATATCTGACAGCCGTACAGCAGGAAAAAACTTGTGATAATCATACGAATAGTGCGAAACTCAAAGTTCTTCAAGTAACCCGGGTGGCGCAACATAATCATTATAGGTTTCTTATTGTTATGACGCGGGTTCTTCCGCTTGCTTCCTAAGCCAGACCCGTACGACTGGTAGCTAGCAGTAGCTTCTCATTCCCCTTGTTATAAATGAAGGTTAGCTCTGTATGTTCTAAGAACTAGTGACAACGGTTCACAGAGAGTAACAGTTAAGTGAGATGCTAATAAACCACGTAACCTAACATAGCCAACCTCCCACATAACACTCTTAGCGACCAAATTGCTGTTGTACTGGTCAGTTTCCAGAAAATTTCAGTGTATGGATGTGCACATCTGCTCACGTATTTAGTTTCCCTGCGTCAACAAAGACGCACATCGCTAACTTAAATCTCAAGCACCTGATATTTCATCTGTTGTGCACTACTTATATAATTCATTTCACAACCAATCACAAATAGAATTAAAGACAATACACACAAAACCAGCCCAAGATGCATACAAGACGTAGCTGACTCATGCTTGAAAGAAAGAAAATAATATACCAGGAAAAGCCCTGGGTAAGAACTATACAATATGTAAAACCATACCAGTATCAATAAATCGATATGCATGATAAGATCAGACACGCTTATCACATTATGACGCATTTAAGGCAGTCATTTTTGTTAGTTGGGCTAAACCCTTCCACACCTTTCGGCCCGGCTTGGCTGTACTTGTTGAAAATTCTATTTTTTTCTCTTTTACTACGCAAAACAGAAGTAAATCTTGTTTTCTGGCTTGCTATAGAGATTGGTGCAGCTGTCGAGTTTGCTGGTGTAGATTCTGCAGAGCTTGCAGTATCATGATGTCCGGTGTTCATACGTTTTGGAGCAAGAGCCCCGGATTCAATTCTTTTGTTGTCAATTGCGCTCTCCATCTCGTCTGACTCTTTTGCTGCAGGAAGAAAGCTCTTTAGCTGTGTGTATCTTCTATTGTTCTCCGACAATAGAGTTTCGTTATCATCAAAGGTATCGGCGTCACTGCTGTCTCTGTTCTTAGAATCGAAGGAAGATGCATCACCCGCACCAGCCGTCGATGTCGCTATGGAGTCTATGAGTTTCTCAAAATTGACTTCAGGGAATTTATAGCGTTTCACAACCACTTCATAGAATTCACCGCCTTGAATTCTAGCAACTTCAAGCTCCATCTCGCTGGGTTTTCTTTTTCCATCAGGCCCTGCAAAAGTCCCCGCGCCATAAGGCGATCCTCCGTGCATTTCGTCAACGTTACCCAACAAATAGATGGATTTCTTGTACCCTAGAGGGATATATATAAGGCCGTGGTGACTGAATATTGAGATGAAGTTCTTCACGGTAGCTTCTTGACCTCCCCCGATAGTTCCAGTTGAAACGAATGCGCCAACTGGCTTCCCGAACAATCTTCTACTACTGGTGTTGTTGCTGGCTATGTCAACCTGTTGCCAGAATTCCACCCATGCAGCTGGCAAGGTACCAAAAGATGTAGGGACTCCAAAGAGAAAAGCATCGTATTCCAACAATGTGTTGAAGTCGGCAGTTTTGTAGTAATCGCTGCTGTGTTCATGGATAGATTTCAGATCGGTGCGATGAGACTCGGATTCAAGAGAAGCACCTGTATAGTCTGATATCTTGAATACATCAGCAACACCTCCGGCTTCTTGAATGCCTTTTTTGATCTCTTGAGCGAGCGTATATATATGGCCCTGCTGGGAGTATGCGATAATCTATTATGATGCATGTTAGTATGTGTTCTGTAACTTCCTGCAACGCACAGTGAGAAAAACTGAAGAAAAATGCTTACCGCTATTTTAGTCATGATTCTTAGTAGAGTGTATGATTTTGGCCTGATCTATCAAACGCACAAAGATGGGAAATAAATCAGAGGACTTTGGAGAACGTTCAAATCTAGGGAGAATTGACCTATATATAAGTATGCAGAAATGCTGAGACTCTCTGGGGACAAACCATGAAAGCAGACTTTCATGAAAGCATACTTTCATGGTTTGTTTTATAAATTAAAAGACAAAATAACCCATAAGACGAATATCAGTAATCAGAGGAGCAAATAAGTGGAAAATGCCAGCGAGGGAGTGAATATTTGGGTTCTGGGTTTTAACTTATTATGCGCTATTCTTTTAGCTTTTAACCCAGACAACATAGCTTGTGCAGTATCTCGATTTTGTACACTAGTTTTACGGACGGTTGAGATATTAGCTTATCTTTTCGAAAAAGTATACTTTTCTTAGACCGAGTTAACACATAATAGAACTATACTGGCGGTATGCCTATAAGTTAGTTAGCGCAAATACAATAAACGAAACGATGTGAAAAGGATTGCGACAGCGCTGCTCAAGTATTCAAGTCGAGCTAAGTTAGGCCGGAAAACTTATACTCCGGTTTTTGAAACGCATTGTAGCCCCCAATTTTCACAAGCAAGAGTATCAAGCGTTTGCTAGAAACATCAACATAAAAACGTGAATAGAGAGAGCTACGTGCATTTTTTGATGTGATGTGAAGACGCCATTAAAATGCCCACATTGCATGTCCAGCGTTACGCGTTTCAGTCTATCATTTCCACATCTAGCGGAAGGCCTATTGTCTGTTCTGTACAACGTTGTAGACAGTTCCAGTCCGGTACCCAATTGATATCGTAAAGTGATAAATTCAGAGTTAAGGTTTACTGTGCAGATGTTTGCAGATAAGCAAATGGTGGATTGGTATGAATTTATGAAATTTAGAGAATTCTCTTGCAAGTTATGAGTTTGATAATCCAATAAAGGGTATCCACAGACAGACATGTGTTGCTAAAGAGGCATCAGATATATATATGGTTGTACGAATTCCTGTGCGAAGTGAAAGAGTAAAGAGTTATGTCCAGCAACGTGAAATTTGAAAGATCAAAAGACATTATCTTTTTGACAAAAACACATTCGCATCAAAGAAAGAACTGACCATAGCACAACGAAATGGCTCCGAAAGTTGCAATCATATACTGCGGTCATCACGAACAGCAGCTACTAGAGTTATCAAAAGAGCTTCAAAGGGGAGTTTTGGAGTCGGGTCTAATTGGCGACATCTACAAGATCCCAACCGCAGGCGCAACTCCAAATGACAACGTTCCGATAGCTACTACAAAAACGTTAGAGGATTATAGTGGGTTTTTGCTTGGAATTGAGGGAAGGGCAGGAAACTTTCCCAGCGAGTGGAAACAGTATTGGGACTCAACTTTACAATTATGGGACGCAAAAAAACTTTTGGGGAAACCATCCGGTATGTTTGTGGTGACCGAGACAATCAACACAGGGGGGCAGGAAACGATTATTCACAACGCATTGTCGGTGTTAGTGCATCATGGAATGATATATATTCCACTAGGGTACAAATTTGCAACAGATGGAAAGAAACTAGAGAATAAAGTGGTTGGGGGGTCGCCATGGGGATGTGGATCCTTTTCAGGTCCTGACGGAAAGCATAAAGTTGGCGACATCGAATTGAAAATGGCCAGAAACCAGGGCAAGAGCTTTGGACAGGTTGTCAATACATTCTGAATATCTTCTCTTATGGTTTTTTAGTTATGAATATAATCATGTATGGTTCAAAAAACTGTCTTTGCAATGTTTTATCCAAGGTTCTCACGATAGCATAGTTCCACAGATGATCATAGCTGATAGCAGCTAATCCTGGTGTTTTGGGCGATCGTGTACTTATGGGTACTCAGTCTCAAAGGCAATGGGTTACGGAATAAGTATCTGAGACATGCTATAAAAAGAAAAGTCATCACGAGTAATCGAAAATCATGTTTTTGAGATCTGGGTCCTTACGAGCATGTTAGTAATGAAATAATACAGTTATCTGGCGACATATCAGGAAAACTAAAAATTGGCTTGTCTTATATCGATCGATTGATAGGAGTGTTGGTAGTATTTTTACTCCGCTCACGTGGATAATTTTTTACCGTTGCTTAATTACCTGCCACTACATTGCGGTGGCCCGACGGTATTAATTACCGGTAGACAATATTCTCTAATCAAAGAGCCCGCTATGGTTAATTAGCTTGTGAGACGTAATTTAGGAAGCAATTACAGGTCCAAATTATGATGATAAGACTTGATCACACATCATCGTATTAGGACTAAGGGAACAGCCGTGGCAAAATGAACCAGGCTAATGGGCGAAATGTTGTAAACCCGATGGTCCGATGTACTGATGTGCTGGTGCACTGGCGTCCGTGAAGATACAGCCCCGCCTTGAGAAACAAAAAACGTAAAACTTACATCACCAAAAGTGCGCCAAACCCAGCCGTAAACGCTTATAGCCAACAAAAATTGACCCGCGCTGTCAGAACATTTTCTTGAGAGAAACGAGTTAAAAGAGGGAAAATGAAACCTTTCAGGTCAAAAGAGGGAAAACAAAATAGCGGAATTCCAAGCGATTACGAGAACAAGCTCCGAGTTGCCCCTCAAATTAATCGAAAAAACACGTTCGGTTGCGCAGCCCCGTCGTTGCCCCCCATCTCAGCATCTTCACCCGCACTGTCAGTTAGCGAGAAAACTAACGGAAAATTACGTCACGACAGATTACTGCGAGAAAACAAAAAGAAAAGGCAGAAAATTTTTTTGGATTGCTCTTGCATTTTGGTTTTTTTAACATGAAAAACAAGGGTACAAAGACTAGCGATAAGAGAGGGCCCAGCAAAAAGACAAGGATTTCCACTAAATACACTTGCCACAGAGGGGAAAGTTTTGCCGCTTGTGGGGTTTGTAGCAACATTCGCAAACTATGTGGCCAGGCAGGTAGTTTGTTTGTGCCTCTTGGAGTTGTGTTATTTCGTATTTTTGCTTGGTATGGCCTGGTTTACCCCATTTTTACCTGAATTGTCATGTGTGTTTTTAACTCGGTTTCAAGTAAAGGCTCATAAAATTCTCGGCGTCGTAATACGCTCTTTGTGAGTCTGATATAGCCTGAGATTGAACGCTAATTCTTTAGAATAAGCCATACCCTGTAGGCAAATAACCCCATTTTTTAATTTTTTCTCCCGCTTAGACTCCATTGAATCATAATCCTTCACCTTTGCTAGCGTCGAAAGCATCTCTTGAATTTACAAGTATTCCATTAGTTGGAAGGAGAAAGTAATTCCGAGTTTTTGCTATTTCCTTTGTTTCCTCTATGATTTTCATTTGTCTCGAAAGCCTGATTAGCGAGGCTAAAGACCCGTCAGAGATATCTATGCTGTATACAATTTTTTTGTAAATTTTTGTAAAATATCGGAATCACAAAACCCAAGGCCCCCTTGCCTGATGGAATATAAATTCACCTTGATTTCCTCTCTTCTGAGCCATGCTTTCCTTCTAGGGTTTCTTTCTCTTTCCCCTTTTTTATATCAGTATCTTCCCTTATCACATAACCTTCAGTTGGCATTTTTACCTGCACCCACAAAACCACAAACAGTATCCCTTGTCAAAATGTCCGACAAAGAAGTTACTTCCATCAATGAGAAAACTGCCTCGGAGTACCCACCATCAACCACTGTGGCCTCCACTGCAAGACTTTCTCCTACAGAAAGGTTTCCCAACATCGATGAGAAGAAGTTGATGCTCAAGATCGACCTCCGGGTCATTCCTATGGTTTCGATCCTTTATCTTTTGGCTTTCTTGGACCGTGGTAACATTGGGAACGCCAAAATTGAAGGTTTAACCGAGGATTTGGGCTTGCACGGAAACCAGTATGCTGTTTGTTTGACGATTTTCTTCATTACGTACACGATCTTCGAAGTTCCTTCCAATATGATTCTCAAGAAGCTTCGGCCTTCCATCTGGCTTCCGATCATCATGATCTGCTGGGGAATAGTGATGACTCTCATGGGTACTATCCACAACTTCCAGGGCTTGTTTGCTACCAGATTGTTCCTTGGTGTTACTGAAGCAGGGTTGTTTCCGGGTGTTGCTTACTATTTGACACACTGGTACCGTCGTCATGAACTCAACTTCCGTCAGGCTTTGTTCTTTTGTGCTGCCTCTATTGCTGGTGCTTTCTCTGGTATTTTAGCTTTTGGAATCAGCAAAATGGACGGTGTTGGAGGCTATGCAGGCTGGAGATGGATTTTCATTTTGGAAGGTTTGCTTACAGTCATTGTGGCCTTTGCGTCCTTCTTCTTGCTTTACGACTTCCCTGACACCGCAACCTTTTTGACCGAGGAGGAAAGAGAGTTTGTTCTTTACAGAATCGAGCACGACAGTAACATTGACGACGACAACTCTGAGGTTGTGAACCACAACTCCAGTTTCTTTGAGGCTGAGGTAGCTGAAACCAAGTCCAAATATTTCTGGCAAGCAATGAAGGACTGGCAAGTTTATGTCCACATTTTGGTCTACTACGGTGTTGTCGCTCCATTGTATGCCATTGCCTTGTTCTTACCAACTATCATCAAGAACTTGGGCTATGCCAACTCTAAGGCTCAGTTGATGTCTGTTCCTGTCTACATTTGTGCGTCTATATTATCCATTGGTCAATCTTTACTCTCCGACAAGTTTGGTGTCCGTTCTCCTTTCCTCATCATCGACTTCTTGGTTATGGCTGTCGGATTTATTGTCGCAATTTCGTGTGATCCTAGAACAGTTCCAGGTGCGGTTTACGCAGGTATCTTTATTGCCTGTAGTGGAATCTACTCCGCATTCCCTTGTGTTATTACATGGATGGCCAATAACTTGGCTGGTGACTACAAGAGAGCCATTGGTATGGCTTTGCACATTGGAATAGGTAACTTCGGTGGTGCCTTCGCTTCTAACTTCTACAGAGCCCAAGACTCCCCAAGATTTATTCTCGGACACGCTTTGTCGCTTGGTTTTATTGGCCTTGGTTTGATCTCCACTGTTGTGCTTGTTGGTATCTACGTCTTGGTGAACAAGCGTAGAGAAAACGACATCTTGGAAGGAAAATACAAAAACTTCACCTCCAAGCAGTTGGCAGAGATGGGTGACAAAAACCCATACTTCAGATACAGACTTTGAATTTTTGACATCATTGCTGTTACGCGTTTTTATGAAACTGTTCTCATTTAGTTTATGTTTTTATTTTATTTTTGTTAAGCTATTTTTTTTTGTTATTTGAATATGAATATTGTTATATACAGTCATTTAATTTCTTCAACAGTAGTAAGCCTATGTCGTATTCATGTAGAAGCAGTGAGTGGATTGCGAAATTTGTGTATTTCAGAAAGGTTCTTGTTATTTGGCAAATTCAGAGTGGTAGCTAAGAATTGCTGCAACTAAGCTATTAGATGGAAAATCTTGAATTTCATCCGTCGGGGATCCTACTGTAACTCTGTGTTGGGGATGTGATATTTCTCTGGATCGTGCCAAGTGTTGGAGTACAATAGAAAAGAAATGCTGTACTGTGAAAAGTGTGAGCTTTAGGTTTTTGAGGTCAGCCAGGTATGTGCTTTAGGCAGTTGTATCCTGTGTTGATTTTTTCTTCTCCACATTTTTGTTTGATGGACGGAATCTATACGGGGCTTTTACTTTCTCTTCGAGGTCAAAACACGGCAGTCGAGCTGCAAATTATAAGAGACATTGCCTATTCTTGGCTTCATGTTGCTACTGGCGAGTATTCAATCATGTTTTCTGTATGTGACCATTCCCAACAAATGTTTTGATTGTTCACAAGCCAGACAGGAGGAGAATAAGTATGATCGGGATACAATAGGGACTAGCCCTCAAACACTGGAATTGTTTACTAGATAATAGCCGAGTAATAATCCTTTTTGCTTGCGATTTGATGAGCTCTGCTGAAAATCACAGGTACGTGCTTTTATTTTTACGCTATGGCTCAATATTTGCCTCCCACCTTGAAAAGAGACTACTGTCAAGAGACGCGTTCGATAGATCAGGCCACAGAGATTGTTCCGGCAGCTTGCTTCCTTTCCTGTATAGCTTTCTCCTCAATACATCAATCCTGTTTAGTTTCTTCCTCTAACTTACCCAAGACTAAGAGTGCGCATGTTAGATTATCGTCCACCCATGTAAGCCATGCATTCGGCCATCCCAATGCGGCTGAGCAGAGTGACGCAGACACCATATGCTTCGTGCAACAGAAACAAACCTTATTGTTATCTCCGAGCCGTCGGTTGAAAAAAGTAAATTCCCGAATTTGCCAAGATAGCATGGAAAATACACAATTCCCGATTATCTGGTTTTTGCCACATAGCTGGCCTTAAGATTGAGGAGATTTTGCAAAGGACATAATCCGGTCATTTGCGCCTTTTTGGGCGAGACATGACACTCTAGACATAATCCAGCCCTTTACGGACATTTTTGTATACTGTAGATATTTGCACACATCTATGGACATATTCATTTTGCAATGTAGGCCCACGAATAGACCCATAATTCGATATACCATTGACCTGAAGAGTGGTACGAAATCGCGCACTCCGAATGGTTTCAGCCCATTCCCACCACAATTCGCCGAAACAGTTGTCTGGAAAATTCGCTTCACAGCGGAAAACGCTCAATTGGGGATCATTTGAAGCATGTAATTAGTTTTTATTACCATAATGTCTTGCAATAACGCCGGGATCCCATCCCCGTGATCGGGTAGCGCACACGACCAGAAGTGGGTAGTCCGTCAAGCATATAGGCTTCTATAAAGAGCGCTGCAAGTGCGGACACAGCACAAATGCCCAGCCTAGACTCTACGCAACCATTGTAGCCACCATCGCCGTAAATACCGTGCCAAGTGTGCCTGGGGGCCTCCACCGACACCGCAACAACCTCCCAAAAAAGGCCGTCCCTGGCGATCGCTTACGTAAGCGCTGAGACAATCTTCGATTTCGGACTCGCGAAATCGGGATGTTTACAGTTCCACGAGAATACAACCCATATGGGTTGTGGGCGCTGGGGAAAATACGTATCACTAGAAGCTGCTAGCCTGGACCTGCCGCACCAGGAAGCTGTCACAATCCCCCGGAGGTGGTCGGTCTCAGCCTATCAGGAGAGGTCGATTTGAGTGCGAGCCACAGGCCTGGCGCTGCGTCGGATAATTCACTCGCAGGACAATGCTGCACAATCAGTCATGTTTTTCGGGTAGGCAGTTTGCTGAATAATCGCAGCAGAAAAAAATTTCATATAACACAAGGCGCTTTTTTAGTTTAAAATCACATATTTGCGTCTCCCTTTTTTTCCCTCTTGTTATCACTTTCCCGGCTTGTCTGGCTCCCAGTATCGCTTCAGACTGCACCTGCCTCTGAACCTCACACCCACTCATTCGCACACTCACCGCTCTTACATCCGCCATGGTCGAAAAAATCAAGGTCAAAAACCCCATCGTCGAGTTGGACGGGGACGAAATGACGAGAATCATCTGGAAGTTGATCAAGGACTTGTTGATCTTGCCGTACTTGGACATCGACCTCAAGTACTACGACTTGGGGATCGAGTACCGTGACAAGACCGACGACCAGGTCACCGTGGACTCCGCCAAGGCCATCCTCAAGTACGGCGTTGGGGTCAAGTGTGCCACCATCACCCCGGACGAGGCCAGAGTCAAGGAGTTTGGGCTCAAGAAGATGTGGCTTTCGCCCAACGGAACCATCCGGAACATTCTCGGCGGCACTGTTTTCAGAGAGCCGATTGTCATCAACAACATCCCGCGCATTGTTCCCCAATGGGAAAAGCCCATCATCATCGGCAGACACGCCTTTGGCGACCAGTACAAGGCCACCGACTTGGTGGTGCCTAAGGCGGGCCAGTTGTCGCTTGTGTTCAAGCCTGCCGACGGCTCCGAGGCCCAGGAGATCCCTGTGTACAACTACGACGGCCCGGGCGTCGCCTTGGCCATGTACAACACCGACGAGTCCATCACCGCCTTTGCCGAGGCGTCCTTCAAGTTGGCCCTCGACAGAAAGTTGAACTTGTTCTCGACCACCAAGAACACCATCCTCAAGAGATACGACGGGCGTTTCAAGGACATCTTCGAGGGCCTCTACGCAGCCAAGTACAAGAAGGACTTCGACGCAGCAGGCATCTGGTACGAGCACCGTTTGATCGACGACATGGTTGCCCAGATGTTGAAATCCAAGGGCGGGTACATAATAGCCATGAAGAACTACGACGGGGACGTCCAGTCGGACATTGTCGCCCAGGGCTTTGGGTCCTTGGGGCTCATGACGTCTGTGTTGATGACCCCTGACGGAAAGGCCTTTGAGGCCGAGGCTGCCCACGGGACTGTCACCAGACACTACAGAAGACACCAGTTGGGCGAGGAGACCTCGACAAACTCCATTGCGTCCATTTTCGCCTGGACCAGGGGGATCATCCAGAGAGGAAAGCTCGACGGCACCCCAGACGTGGTCAAGTTTGGCGAGGCGGTTGAAAAGGCCACGTTGGAGACTGTTTCCAAGGACAACATCATGACCAAGGACTTGGCATTGACCCAGGGAAAGACCTCGAGAGACTCGTACGTCACCACCGAGGAGTTTATCCAGGCCGTTGCCAAGAGATTGGCCAAGGAAGTCGGGGCCTAGGGGTCTACATAGGACAGTATACAGCGTAATAAAGATACTTTTGAGACTTGATGTAGGCGATTTTTTTTGGCAATGTTGATTCGGGCGATGGTTTTTGACGGGGCAATGAGTACCAGGCGGGCGGAAGAAATACATTTATGTGAACGTTGGTTAGTTGTGTAATAATTATTAGGACATTAATGTCTGGTTATCTCTGAATGGAACTGTAGGGGCGTTTTTTTTTTTCACCTTTGCATTGATGTTGAGCATTATACTTTTCCTTTAGCGTTTGTCTGGCATTTGCTTTGCTTTTGGGATTAATATGGCTTTTTTTATCTACGGTTAGTATACATTGAGCATTTTCTTTTGCATGCAACACTATCTTGCATTTTTTCATCTTCGGTTAGTACTCATTCAGCATCTTTTTCCATCTTCAACACTCATTTGACTTTTTCACCTTCATCACGCATAGCATACGCACAGCATATATTTTCCTCCGCCTTCGATCAGCATCTCTTTCCACCTCCAATACTCATTTGGCTTTTTTCACCTTCAACACTCAGCTTGCATTTTTCCACTTTCAATACACAAAACATTTGTTCCCTCTTTCAGCACTCGTTTACCATTTTTCCACCTACAACACTCATCTTGCATTTCTTTCTATATCCAACCACCTTGCATTCCTTCCTCCTAAAATAGTGTGTCACTCAACACCTATCTGGCATGCCAAGCATATCACTCTTTCATCTTCATCATTATTCATCATTCTTCATCAATCTTCGTCTTTATCTGTAATAAGCCACCATGATAATATATAAATTCATGCTGATCTACTGAAGCAAGTACGCCAACTCTAGCCCCTTGCAATCGATTATCCCCCATCCAGAAAAAATCCCTTCCTCAAAAGAACAAAAACACCATTATATCAATGACCGATCTCATACAATTAAATCTACAACCTTCTGTACGCGGCTTCCGAAAAAATCGTCTATTAATGCCTTAAATGTAACATGAGTCGTAAGTCAAATGATAAACACCAAAACTAACAAAACAATCAACGCAACAATAAGCAACATGATACAGCAATCGCTGAACCGCTCCCGGTTTTTCTGCATAAGATGATTAAGCCGTTTCATCGATTTGTTCAATCTTCCCTGTGTCCGGTCCATATCTTCCTCAAACTCGCTCATGATATGTGCCTGGTCTTCAAGCTCCTCCCCCATTATTTGCGCCTGCTGGTTGATCCGTTGCACTGAATCATACACAGAATCCAACTGTTCGTCCTGATATCTCAACTCCTGCTCTTGAAACTGCGACATCCCGCCGTTTAGTGCCCCGTTTGTCTGAATATTATTGTCATTCACCTCGTCATAGCTGAGGAACGGATTCTCGGTGGTTCCCGATCTCCTACTGGTGCGAGCATCCCATGCTTCTATTGTTGATCTGTATTGACTGGCAATATCTTTTATAATGCTCTCTCGTTTGGAGATATCAGACTTCGTTATGTTGGTGAAAAGCTCCGGTGATGCCTTGATCTGGACCACCGACTCCTTCAAGTCCTCTATTGTCTCATATAGCTCTGCCGACTGGTTCTTAAAGTCTAGTATTTCATCCTGCCCAATGTCGGTCTTTTTCAAGAACGCTTTCAAGTTTTTCAACTGTTCTTTGCCATCGGCCAAGACTTCGTTGAACGGATCCATTTTGCGTAGTGTGACTCTCAAATGCGTTCTGCTAGATACTGTTGTATAAGTCAATTGCGCCAGGCATATTGCAGCTGCAACACCTTTAGCTGTTCTCTCATTCTGGAAAGCTTTCCTAGGCAGCTGGAAATGAAAAACTGTTTTTTACTGCAAAAAAACTCGCGCGCCATGTGACACATGCGTGTGGATGGAACTCTATTAATATACAGACAACAATCGATACCTATGTACAGACAAACACACTTCTAGGAGTATTTATTTAGCAGCTGCAGTTGTTTAAACTTCTCGAAAACGGCACCACGTCCTTTATGTTGTCGGTGACCGTAATAAAATTAATCAAACGGTCAAATCCAAGCCCAAATCCACCATGTGGAACCGAGCCATTTGCACGGAGACTCAAATACCAGTTCAAGTCATCGGACTTCATACCGCGTCTGGCCATTTCCTCCACTAATTTTTCATGGCTGTCCTCTCTTACAGACCCACCAATAAGCTCGCCCATTTGTGGCATCAATAAATCAAAACACTGCACTGTAGGCAAACCGGAGTCAAGCAGATTGTCGTTGAGTTTCATGTAAAATGCCTTCTCATCACGAGGATAGTCTGTCACAAAAACAGGGCCGCGAAAAACCTCATTTGCAAGGAACTTCTCATGCTCTGTTGACAAAGACTCCCCCATCTTGGGTTGTGCGTACTTCCATTCGTGTTGTGTGCTGGTCAAGATCTTCATGGCCTCTGCATAGCTGATCTGGTACCAGTTGTTGCTGGCAGGGCTTAGCATGAGCAAACGGGCTTCAATTTCCTCACATTCCTCCTTGGTTCTTCTCGAATTGACAAGGAGGTTGTCCAACATCCCGTTCTCGTTGTTGATAATTGCCTTGATCACATACTGGATCATTTCTCGCGAAAAAAGTGTCAATTGGTCTACACGGTCTATAAAGCACATCTCGGCCTCCAACATCCAAAACTCGCTCAAATGGCGGTTGGTGTCGCTTGCCTCGGCACGGAAGCACGGGGACAAGGTCCAGACCTTGGTGAGCGACTGTGCAAGTGCCTCCAAGTGCAACTGGGTCGAAACAGTGAGAAACGCATCTTTGCCAAAGAATTTCTTCCGGTTAGCCATGTTTGAGGCTGATTCAATCCGGAAAAGCTCTCCGGCGCCTTCACAGTCACCTGACGTGATTATTGGAGGCTGCACCTTGAAGAAATTCTCACCATGGAAGAACTTGTTGAACTGGAAGTCGAGATCTGATCTGAATCGGAGAAGAGACGCTATTTTCGAGGTTTTGAACTTCAATGTGTCCAAGCTTCTGACAAATTCCATGCTGTGAAACTTCTTCTGCAAAGGGTAGTCCTCAGGAACCGTTCCTAGCACTTCAAGCTCTTTGACCGACAACTCAAAGCTTCCCTTGGCCTTGACGTTTTCCTGCCAAAGGCCTTGCACTTCAATGGACATTCCCGTCTTCAATGCAAGGTTTTTTATTTTTTCAAAGGCGTCCAGCTCTTCTGAGCTTTCGCTGTCGTTGACAATCATTTGGACCGAATCGTGTGAGGTTCCATCGCTCAAATCAATGAAGATTCTTTTTTTCATGACTCGCACTGATTTGATCCATCCTCTCAAGCTGACCGATGATCCTGGCTTTATATGCGTTGCTAGTACTTGTTTGATGTCTTTGTGCAATATTTGAGGCTCTCCAGGGTACGTTGCTTGAGATTCTGGGGCTAGATCTGAGGCAGAACCCTGTTCTTTATCTTGGGCTGCTGCATAGTCTCTGGCTTTCGGAAGAAGATACCGTGATTTCGGCATCATTCTAGGAAAAGACGTCCCATAACGCCGGAGCCCAAATCTTGCAATTTGCATCTTTTCTTTCCCTGCTTTGTTCGCTCTTTTTCAATAGAAATCAAGGCCACAGTAGATGATGTGATCATAGATAGGATGTTGGTCATATAGTTGAAATTTTCAAGGCAGGTGAAAAAATCTGAAAATGGGTGCAGCTGCGCGCAGATGCATGCAGCGCATGCGTCATGCGTGGTAGATTGTTCCGTTTCAATGGTACTTTGAGATAGCAGGCTTCAGAGATTTACTGACATCTAAACAGGTATCAACGAGACTGATAATCAATTCAAAAGAGTATGAAGAGTATGTGGATTATTGCTTCCTCTTCTGCGTGCCTGTTTTGCGTTATTTGTTGGTCTATATTGTTTCTTTCCGTCTATTGAATGCCCTTCCATAAGACATATGAGTTATAAATCTCATTTGTATTATACATTCTGTATTTGGTTTACAAAGCGTGCTTTCTAGCAAAGTAACAACTCGATAGCTTCTGAATGTTCAAGCCTTGTGCGCTATGTAAAGATACTGATCATAACGCCTAGACAGCTGCAAAAGTACCACTACAAAACAAAGAGCTGATTTATGTTCCTGCAGTACTTTTTCTTCTAGAAATTTAAATCAAAAATAGATGAGGACAAAATTTTTCACCTGAAGCTCTATCACCAGACAGTGAAAGCCATACAGCATAATTGAATCCATCTCCTGAATAACTATCTCCGAAATGAAGGAAATAATCAATATCTCGTTGTCGCAGAAAGCGAATCATTTGAACACTCAATTCTATAATATCCAGGAAAGCTACCTTTCTTACGCCAAACCCCAACAAAAGCAGCCTCTTGATTTGGAGGTGTTCAACCATGCAACAATATCTAGCGACGGAAAATCGGTGGGATATACTCCAAGGTTGATGATATGGGATATGCATGGTGCTTTTGGGGCTCTTGACCAGGTGGAGACTTACGACGAGACGTTGATGGGCAGAAGCGAGAAAATCTATCAGACCCAGGGAATTGAAACATGGGACTCGCTGAAGATACAGAAGCTTGAAACCAACCCCAATGGCCATTATAAGAAAAGCGACTACCAAAAGGCACTAGACATGGCCGCTGCCAATCTACCTGAGCTTACGGCGACCCAAAATACCACTTACTGGTCGGACTACTCCAGATTGATCTATTCACCTCGGTCTTTCAATCAGTTAAAGAACTGGGAATTTGATCCAAGTAGATATCCTAAGGGGCATCGCAAAAGCGTGCCGGTCAAGGAAAAGGATAAAGAGACTTTCAGAGACACATTCCATGGGTTTCTGCAGGGAGTGGAGGAATGGAACGATAACGGCTACAAAAACTTAGATTATTTGGATGATAAATTTTTGTGGTTACTTGAGCAGTGTGACAATATAAATGGCTTGAATCTTACCACAGAATGTGACAGCGGCTGGTCGGGGGTCAGTAACGAATTATTGGTGGCTATTCGTGACGAATATTTGCCAAAAACTACGATTTTTGGGTGGGGTCTTTATGATACTCTCAAGGGAAGTCCTGCCTCCAATAGACAGCGACTTTTAACGAGAATCCAGGCAACGCTTTCGTTGATCGAAAACACCTCGCTTGTGATTCCTGTACTGTCAACTGTGCCTCTGTCTTGGTCCTCTGCCAGTCCAGAGGATCAGAATAGCGATTGGTACAATGCCAGCATTTTGGCTATGCCATATGACTCGTTATTGAGTCCTTTTGCTAATAATACCACTAAGGAGCAGTTTCAATCGATGAACGATTTTGCCACGGGCTTATCCATGGGAAACAGTAAAAGAAACCTTCTACAGGATTTTGAGTTGTCTTTCGGTGATTATGACTCGTACGTTGATGGAACTTTTCGCCGGTTGAACCTTTCACCGTTTGAAGCAGGACCAAGAGAGTCAAGCCATATTTTCGGCAGAAACTTGATCGTAAGGCCTCCTTATGACGAAAGTCTTTATGATGAGTCAATTATTATTGAGAATTTTGGAAATTTCACCCATCTTAACGAAAAGCAGGGTGTTCCTCTTCGCGGATTGACGGAGTATTCAAACAACCTGTTGCCTTTCCCTAAGTTCAGCACTTTTCCACGCCAAATAAGGCTTGACTCTCAAGTCGATGCTATGGCAATATCCTTTGGAATGTCAACACAAACCAGATCGCTTTTCAAGGAATATAAGAAGATATTGTCTTCCTCCAAGGGTTCTTTCCTTGGTGGCAGTGGACTAGATCTGGACGTTATCGAGGAGTTAGGAGACTCGCTAGAGACGCTAGCCGAGGAGTACAAATGGGGGTACGATGATGATTGTTTTGACGATGATGATTACGATGATTGATATATAAATTGGGGAATACAATCAATTGTTGCGACAAAGAAACAAAGCCTGTAGAATCAAGATAAGAAGAACAGAGAAATATTGTCTACAAAGTTTAACACAATGATATAGCAACATAGTGAGAGATAGTTGAGAATATTCGGGGAAAGACCTAGAAGAGCAAAAAATAAGAAAGGAGAAGAAGATAATAGAAGAAGAGAATGAAAAGAGAATGAGAAAAGAATGAAGAGAATGAAAAGAGAATGAAAGGTCAAGTAAATAAGTAGTAAAACATTTATAAAGAAACAAAAAAAGAAAACCGTCCAGCCAAGGAAAAGAAAAATAGCCTAAATAACAAGAAAGAAACATAGCTTATCTATTTGGATCAAACGATCTGATCACCTGCAACGATTGAGACGTCCAGGGAAGCCATTCCTCAGGAAGAATCAGGTTTATATAGTCGCATTCATGCTGCAATGCCGGATACCACCAAAGGTTTTTCAACGAGGCAATCAACGACAAGACATAGCTCACAAGAACAATGATTCGAGGATCCTTCCGTTTCAATAAATACATCAAATGAGGACAAGTAGCCATCACTGTAGATATTCTAAGCACAAGAGTTATGTAGTCGTCGAGGCGGTTGGACTCTCTGAGCACAAAATAGTATTCATGCTTCATGATATCAAGCACCCGCCGATAGGTCTCTTTGTAGCGAAGCTCTTTGTTGCCGTTTTTATCAAGCGTATAGTAGGTCGGGAAGGTGTTGGAGAGATGACGATCATGCTCATAATCGATGCTCTTGCCTCCGTTATTCAAGTAGTCATTCGCACTGGCATTATCCTGGTTCTCGTGGCTATTAAAGTTGCTAACAGGGTTTCTTTTTTGCATACGCGATTTTTGAAGCCGTTTACGCAACTCGGGGTCTTGAATGAACTCATCTTCGTCCTCGTCATCAAATTCGTCGTCAGAATCATTGAGAATTTTGTCGTAGTTCAAAATGTTCTTGATGTTGAGAATATCTGCCTTGCCTCCTGGTAAAGGACCACTGAGGCTGAAAGTTGTAGAAGAAGAGGCCCTTCTTCTGACAGATCCATCAACCCAAGGCTTCAACTTGTCGTTTTCAAAGGGCTGGATCTTGCAGATCTGATAGAGCGTTTCTGGGAATCCTTTGAAGGCTGCAATCTCCTCCTCGCTGGCTTGAAGACAGAACTTTGAAACCACTTCCGAGGGAACAAGATTGAGTCCATATCCCTGTTTAGCACGGTTGATAGTCACCAATACTCTGCAGGTGTTGAAATAACGCGAGTCTGTGAACATGAAGTTTGGCGAACAAGCCAAAAACACACATATGAGCGAACTTGTCATGATAATTGCCTCATCCCGCTGCTGGTCTTCCTCAGTAGTGGCTTTGGAAATTGGTGCTACAGCCAGAGAAGTGTCACTGGGCTGTTTAACCCGCTCTTCCTCGTCCTCTATGGCAGAACCTGATTCTGCAGCAGCACTGTTCTCCAAATCAAGATCAAGGAACGGCTCAAAAAGCTTGAGACATTTGCGTTTGTGGATCTGGCTGATCTGCAAGAAAAACTCACGGCTCTTGATCTGGGGGTACTTTCTCCAGAACGAGCCGTCGTCGTTGTAGTATATATCCAAGGCAGTCAAGGAAAGATATATATGAAGCACAAACCGGTACTTTATAGCCACCTCGTTGAACAAACGAAGAGTGTAGCCACATTCAGGCCCTCGAATATAGAGCTTTTTGTAAAAACAGGTTCTGAAATAATCAATCAAGTCTATAATAACCTCGCTCAAGAATTCGTAGTCGTCGAAAAGAGGCAGATCTGCGCTCACTGTGGCCTCTGTAGCCACTCTAGAGATCTTCTCTGTTTCACGAGGCATAGTGAAGCTTATGGAGCTGCTTGCATTGGAGTTAACCCCACCGTTCACAGGGGTTGCACTTCCTGTGGTAGCTGCCGAAGACAGGCCGCTGAAGACAGGAGGCGCTGCAGGCATCCCTGCAGCGGTGTTGGCAGCTCCCATGGTGGAGTTCAAAGAGTTGTTTGGGGCTGTGTTTACAGGCATATTTACAATCATATTTGGAGGCATGTTGGCAGACATGTTGGGGGCCAAAAGCGGAGCTGCCACAGAAACAGGCCCTGCGCCAGGCTGTATAGGCGGCTGCACAAGCGTAGGCGCATGCGTTTGGAAACCTGTTGCATCAACGAACGGCTGCAGAAATTGCGGGACACCATGAAGAGCCGGAGATGCATGCGAAGTGACTATCGATACAGGGGTGTTCTTAGTAAAAGCATGGGATGCAGAAGCAGGCGCAGTGATGGTAGCAATAGAGGGAAGAGTCACCGTTCCGTCAGGGGCCTGAGTCGCAAAGCCATTCGGATTATTTGCAGCCTGGGGCGGGGCAGGGCCCCCGTTAGGCACAAAATTACAGGTCATATCCTTAAATTTGAAGTCCTTCTGCTTGTTTTTTGGCAGAAGCACTTTATAGGTACAGTGTGCCTGTTTCTTCAAGCAGTTGGAACAGCTCGGGTGGCATTCATCGCACTATAGGAAAAACCAGGTTAGTAAAAATCCTCTCAGCACCGACGTAAGACAGGGAACGAAAACATACCTTGATTCTTCTCTTTTTGCAGAACAAACATCCATTACGGGACTTCTTGTGTGGTCTTCTCTTATTGTAGGACGACTCCATGATAATTTTTTCTACAACATGGATATCGCACAACTGGACGCAAGAATCGGGCAACGAAACGGAGGCGCACTATATTGAAGAAAGTAGTGCTGTTTGGAGACGCGAGATACGTGAACACTCTTTACACAGAGACAAAAAAGCCAGACCCAAAACCAGGCCAGAAAAGAACAAAAGTCGGTTCTTAAATGTTTTTAGCCAGATTTTTTAGGCTGCCTGAATATCCGTGAAAAAGAAATTCAAATTCAAATTTTACTTGTTAGGGTGTGATTCAAATGGCTACCATGGGGTTTCCTTGGTCCCTTTGGCGGCCAAAAGTCCGCAGGGCTACCTCAGCGAAACTGTCGTTCTCGTATAAACCGCAGGCTGCGTATAATCTTAGCTGGTTGAGAGGCACAGATACGGCCCAACAATAGCGTAAGAAGCATATCTGGGTCGCTAAATAACGCTTTAGTGATTTTAGCTTACGGGAGGTCTACAAAGGTTTACGGGTGAGACAAATCAGCTTGCAAGGGGGCAGAGCTTGCAGCCCAGCATAAGTTTATTAGGTTAAACATTTTGCTCAAAGGCGAGTCCCAATCGAGAACTTTAACAAAGATTGCATTCAGGCCCACGCTGCTGCTTTTTTCAATCGAGAAATATTTGCGAAATGTTAGGCAGATTTTAGTGTTCCATGCATTTTATATACAGGTCTGATTTTTTTCGACAGGTGTATAGGAAAGGAAGAGCTGCGGATGTTTGAAACTGACTGGGATCACGTGTGAAATTTACAGGATGTTCTGGTTCACATTTCATTATTAATAGGACTTGTCTCAGGGCCGAGGTACTCACTCTGCACAAATTCCACCTGCGTGTGTGAGGCGTTTGCAGCGGGTATCTTCTAAGTGCAATCCTTCCATGGGACCTCCTGGCTTTGGCTTTGTGTGGCACCGTACCATGAGTATTTACGTTAAATATGTGTCAATGGAAGCGGTGACCTTATTTCAGTTGGAAGCGTGACTGTATTTCAGTTAACGGTGTGAGTACACCTCAAACTGACATCACACACATGTGATGTATGATGTCAGCGGGGTGGGTATCTGAGATTGCCTGATTGGTGCTTAAGTCCAGGTCAACTGGTAGTGTATTATAATTTATGACAGTCTAGTCCCGTATTCGTACAGCACTGCAAATCTTTTTAGCAAGGGTATACATGTATACCACCAGTGTGTGTACAAACGCTAACTGCAGAAAGACGCTGGTCTATGATCTATTGGCTGATCCTATCTCGTATATGTAATTGCGTTTGTTGGCCAGACGCTGCAACTGTCTCACTGTGTTTCTAGAACGCCTCTGGTCTCATCAACTTTATTGCTGTTCTCTTTCGAGTAATAACCTTTGTTCCCGGCATTTGTGTCATGTGTTTCCTCAGGTATTGTTCTGTAGTGTATATTGAGTGGGATGTGTTATGCCACGGAGATTTCTCTGCTTGTGGCATACGATGCAACCTGACTCTTTTAGGGTGTTGTTTCTTTTTTTTCTGAGTCATTCGAGCTACTTAGGAGAGCATAGCTCTTACGGAGTCATGCTCCACGTCTTTAATGCATCCGCTAAGTCTATCTATATCAATAGCCATATGTCTGTCAGACTGTCCGGGTGACCTTTCTTGCGGCCAATCACCACCTACAGTTTTGCAATCATAGAAATCTGAAAAAACCTCTGCGAGAAAAATTATTTAGAAAATCACAAAAGAAATTTGCTGTACTAAGAGACGATACGAAGTCCAAGCAAAATTATACTCTCTTGCGCTTCTTGGATAACTACCTCCCATACAAATTCAATAATATTCAATAAAAATGGCATTAGGTTCTAGTCTCGCTGGTTGGGCATTATTCGGTATGTTCTTTCTTTTTTTATGATATCTTTCAAGGAATGAATATTCTTACTAACTCATCTGTAAAGGTACTGCTGTCAGAGCTTTCCAATTAGGGCTCAAAAGTCGCTCTTTCGCATACTATCCTTTGGGTTACGTATACTCCGCTGGTGCATGGACTGGTATCGGGTATGCTTTCTACACACTCAAAGACAAACAAGATGAATTGATCTCCAAGAGAGTGGCCACTTTGCTTGATGCTAGAGCCAAGAGAGACGCATCCAGTTAAACGAACCTGTTAATTTTTAGTCTAATCACACATAAATGCATAAATACACTAACGATAGTTGTTATATTCTTCATAAGGTGTTGAGACACGGTAGGGATTTTACTAAAGTACATTTGATTGTGCGGCATGTTAACAAAATGCGTCAAATAGATGTACCATATAGTCTTGCAGTAACCTGAAAAAGGTGGCCATATCTAGCAACATCGTTCAGTACATGATATTCTCGCGTACTCCGGTGTATCATGACTGTTATCGTGGCGTCGTAGTTTGTTAAAAAGGCCCACTTTCCACAAGAGCAACACGGATAATTTTTCATGATGCAGAGATATCTATCATGTTGAGATGAACTTCACGGGCAACTAGCGCCTGCATCTGCATCATCTTTCTTATAAATAAAAGCACACATACACTATCATTAAGAACCCCAAACATCTAATAACACACACCTTACTTGTGATTATATTCGATCTCACGCCAGATAAATAATCCGACATCGACAAACACGTAAAATGGAAAAAAATGAAAAATTCAACTGAAATTTAGAGATACCCCTACGAAGCTGATACCTATAGAATCCCTGCTGTCATTGCGTCCTATCTGTTGCTTATAAAGTCCTCTCATCTTTTGCAATCCGGACACAGAAAGTCAAGCATTTGAACATGTCCTTTCTAGACACCTTGCCCGGAGAACTTTCGGCGAAAATTATCAATGTCATCAGTAAGTCACTGTGAACATCCATCATAATGAAACATTTGAAACATCTACTAACCATACTCCTAGAATCAAACCCAGAGTCAATAGACGCGTTCAATTCGCTCTATTTTTACTTAGTTTCAAACGTCCACCAGCAACAAGGACAGGAATCCGCTGCTGTGTCAGCCAATCCAGAGAAACCCAATCACCAGTTATCTAAGAAACGGAAGCTAGCACCAACAAGTGAAGAGGATGTCTCCATAGACAACCAGGAATTGGTGATTTTGAAGCTTCCTAAACTTTCATTTCAGGCCCCACTTCGTAAAAAGCTTGATCTCGTTTTTGCAATAAATAACAACAATTCACAACCTGTCCTCGCTATCACCCAGCAGGAATCTACCTCCAAGTTGGAACTTACTATAGCCGAACTCACGAATGACAACATCTTCTTTGCGGCTTTCTTACCGGTCATTGAGAAACCAAAACTCCAATATCTTGTCATCTTTTATCACCGCAATTGTGGGAATGTTTTCAACAACCATCCAATTCTCGTAAGTTTCAACAACGACAACATCATCCAAGAACTTACGGCCAGCGGTGCTCTTACGCCACAGGATACAGACTACAAAAGACTAGTGATTAGACAAGCCACGATCTGCGGCTTTGAGATAACAGATCCTTTCAGTACAGCTGCGGGAAACTCTTCTTTCTACGTGGAAGCACATAAGGGCACAAAAGAAGGAACATTGTACTTTTTGCCAAACCACATTCTCTTCGGCTTCAAAAAACCTATCTTGCTCTTCAATTCTAAGGACATCAAATCTATCACGTACTCTTCGATCACCAGAATCACTTTTAACATCACATTGATAGTCTCTCGTCGCCAGCGAGATGAACAGCAGGAGGATGAGAAGATAGAGTTTTCTATGATCGATCAGTCAGAATTTGCCAAAATTGATGCTTATATCAAGGCCAAAGAGGTCATTGATAACTCTATGGCTGAGGAATTGAAAGCCAAACCCGTGATGAAACATAAAGGTGCTGAAAACGAAGGCTCCAATGATGGTTCTGAAGGAAATATTCTTCAGCAAATCACTGAACAGGACAACGATAGCGATGACGAGGAAGAGGATGGCACTTATCAGATTGGAGAGGAAGTGGAGGACCTTTCAGAGGCTTCGGAGGAGTTTGATAGTGAGAATGAGGATGATGAAGATCCTGATGGTGATGAGGAGGATGATGAGGGGGCTGAGGAAGAAGAATAGGCAGTAATTCAAGCACTCGATAGGTGAAAATATTCTCTAAAACATTTTAGCTAAAGCGAAAAGCTTCGTCTCTCTACATTTTATCTTTGCAATACTTGATCGCTTCTAAAATCCAAAACATTCAATATAGCCATGAGCCGAAGCTAAACAATCTACCGTATTTCTGTAAAAGTATTCACATCCCAAAACAACCATTATAACCACTAGCCATACTTAGTCAAGCTAATCTTGTTTCTGTGGGGATATTTACATCCCTCATCCCTCAATTTCTTCAGTTTCTCAACCCCTTTCTCAATCAATATAGCCGAGCCATCAACACGAAAATAGAACTTCATTTAGCTGTTTCTCAAACTCAGAGTAATCGATATTTTCGTCCAACCCACTGAAGAACAAGTCTATACTTTCCTTCTGCTTTAGTATTTGTGCTTCCAGCCCACTGTCCACCCTATTCTTCTGAACTCTCCCCCCGTGAGTACGTGTTGGTTTCTTGGGACTATATGCACTCAAACGCTTTATTTGAGACGTTTTGTAATGCGTATAATATTGAATTGGGCTTTTGCCAGTATATCTCTTGAACAGCCGAAGAAGATGCCATTTAGACACTTCGAATTGTGCTGATAAGTTCTTTAACTTGATGACTTCCTGCTGATTAGGCCAATCGTTATTTACCATAGTCTCAATATATTCCAGTATTTTTGTTACCACAACTCTTTGATCATTCCAATCTGTGTCAAGCTCTGGTTTGCAACGCTTACAGGGACGAAACCCATCTTCAACAGCATCCTTAACAGAATCGTAGAAGATGATATTTTCCTTATTAGCTAGTTTTGAATAGCATACTGGGCGACATACTATAGCTGTAGATATCACACAGTAGACAAAATGACCCTCACTTTTTGAGTCTCTGGTCTTCAAGGCCTGGTATTTCTCCTCAAATGTATCGTACATATTTGCTATTCCAGTTGCGTGAAGTGTGCAAAAATGTATCAATAAATGGTGCTGTGATGATAAGTTGAGATATCACTAAAATGGTGGGGTTCAAGAACAATTTGGAGTGCTATCGGAGGATTTATTCTTTTATTTGACAATTCTCCCTTAGGCTCAGGATGTTGCTCAGCAATTTATCAATAAATGGTGCTGTGATAATAAGTCGAGATATCACTAGAATGGTGGGGTTCAAGAACAATTTGGAATGCTATCGGAGGATTTATTCTTCTATTTGACAATTCTCCCTTAGGCTCAGGATGTTGCTCAGCAATTTATCAATAAATGGTGCTGTGATAATAAGTCGAGATATCACTAGAATGGTGGGGTTCAAGAACAATTTGGAATGCTATCGGAGGATTTATTCTTCTATTTGACAATTCTCCCTTAGGCTCAGGATGTTGCTCAGCAATTTATCAATAAATGGTGCTGTGATAATAAGTCGAGATATCACTAGAATGGTGGGGTTCAAGAACAATTTGGAATGCTATCGGAGGATTTATTCTTCTATTTGACAATTCTCCCTTAGGCTCAGGATGTTGCTCAGCAATTTTCCCAATATAGATTGAAGGCCGCTTTTTTTGGGGGCCTGCATAATATATTGCGGTCAAACTCCCATAGGTGTGGCGATGCAAGAGTATAAATATAACGAGATGGCCCTGAAGAACAGCAAACTTCTACGGTATTTTATTCCCTAGAATATCCTGGTGTTTTTAATCATCCGTTCACGTTTACAGTCATGCTACTCAGAAAAATTGTGCCGTGGTATGAGTTTTTAGTGCTTTTCGTTGTTGAGTCAAGCACTGATGAGATAGTGTATATCTCCATAGGAGAAGACACCAAAACTTTGAAAAGAGCATGCGATGAAGATTTTAGCACAATCAAGCTCAAAAAGGCTCTACATGATGATGACGAGCTATTGGACGAGAAGGGGCTGCTTTTGCGGCTGAATATTTGCGAAAGATTCGTTGAGGCAATAGGCACCCCTCTAGCCAATAAGTTCCCTTACAAGCTTCTATTCGGAACTGAATTCCAGCGTAATGTTTGGGCTCACTTACTAGAGGTCCCAAATGGAAAAACCCTCGGTTATGGCCAGCTTGCTCATATTTCAGGCTGTCCCAAAGCCGTCAGGGCTGTTGGCACTGCCTGTGGTGCTAACAAATTGGCAATTTTGATTCCTTGTCATAGAATTGTCAATCAATCCTCAAAAAGCGTCAGCTATCGATGGGGTGCAAAGGTCAAGTTGAGGTTGCTTGCATTGGAGAAAGGGGAAAGTGTATTCTTCTAAAGAACGGATACGAGACATTATTGAAATTTAAGCATACAACTGTGCTAGGGATCCAAGCAGATCATGGTTAGAACGAAATTTAGCCGAAAAATGTCACTATAGTATTCAAAGTATATAGTTTATGCAGCTACATATGCAGGCTGGCTCAAAGGTCGTTATCTATGTCTAAAAAGTCATGTTAATAAATCATGCGATTGTGTATTGATATCACCTTCAACATGCATTACATGCGTGATTACTCATCCTCGGAAAGATCCAACTCTGGCTCGCTCTCCTCATGATTCAAAAGCTCTTCTTCGAGCTCATCTTTTTGAGCTTCCGCGTAGTATTTGGTACAATAAGGAAAGATATCCTCGACTAGAAGGTTTGTAATATCTTCGAAATCAAGGCTTGTCTCTTCATCATTCTTCGTGGGGTCATTCGTCCAATTGAAGTAACTAAAGAAAGAGTTCTTCTTATTGCTGACAAATTCAGGCATTTTGAAAGACTTCACCTTCTCGCTAACCAATTTTCTTTGATCCGTTTCTTCATCCAGTATTGTTTTGAACTTCTTAGAAATTACCTGCGGCTGTAACAACTTGTCATCTGACTCTGAAAATCTGAACAGTATTGTGAAGTTGCCCACATTTTTGTCTGCACTCTTCTTGGCACCCATTCCTTCCACAAAATCGTCCCATGTAATATAAAGGTCTTCAAGATATTCGAAATATTTTAACTCCATGGGCTTGATATAGTCAGCGAAAGAGGAATGCTGACTGAGAACTATGAACCAGAACTTTTCAATGCTTTTGATAAACTCGCGTCTTTTCTCATACACAGGTATTATTTTCTCGAGCTTGAATATTTCTGTGAGTCTCTCAATCTCATCAATTTCAGTCTCGCAGCAACTGAGTCCTTTGAGTCCTATCTCCAATGAGGATCTATCATATGGCGTTAGAAAAGGTTCCATGTATGGCTGTAGTGTCAAGAAAAATTGAAGAGAACGTTACTCACTCAGTCATTATGGAAGTAATGCACGCAAAGACTTGGTAAAATGCTGATTTGTCTGGAGATTGTGGTTATTGCCATGCTCAAAACATCTAATGGCAGCTTGAAACATGATCTAGTAAGAGGATTCGATTTCTCATTTTACGCGAGGCGATGCACTGAGAAGCTGGTGTCACGTGCGTCGCGTGAAAACTCTCTGGAGGGTTTTTTTCGCTCAACATTACAGTATTCATTAATGTCCTCGCAGAATATCTAAAGTACCCCAAATCACAATAGTCACTATAACAATCACTACAACACGATTATAATACATGCAGACAGTATATTTATGGAACAATAGCACAGTCACTATATTTACTCACCTTATCTCCATAAGCTTATCTTCTTCCTCTTCTCACCATCACTGGCTCCTTAAATGGTACCTTCAACGATGCAATTTTATGAGAGTCCGCCTCAGCTCTAGGTATATTGAAAGCCTCACATTGGGCGACTGTAGCACCTTTCACGGTACATCCTAATGTTCTAAACAATTGAGCCAATCTGGAAGCCTTCATAGAGAGTTCTAAGGCCAATGGTGGTATTTCAACGATGAAATTATCAATATGCAAAATGATTGCAAGCAAATAACAAAGAAGACGATCTTCATGATATGGATCGATAACAAAGCTTCTTTCTTTGGATCTACCGAAGTTGGAAGCCTTAGCAGTAGTGAAACGTTCTAAAATACCATCAACCAAGATCTCTGAAGGAGATTTCAACACTTCAAGCAAAGCAAGCTTATTGTAGGCCTTTCTCTTGTTTTCATACACCCCGAGCAAAAGCGAGGCGTAATAAAGAAGCTTGAGTTTGTTTAATTGAGTAGCCTGTGTGAATTTCGGCAAACGTGACTGAACAAAATAAGAAGAACTGTGAGGGAACATATCAACTCTCCGTTTAGGATCTGTTTCATTGAGTATTGGATCAATTCTGATGAAATTCCATTCTCTCTTAGGTATTATGTTTGCTATTGGATAGATATCGTCCACAGAAACAGCATCAACGTTACATTGAGGCGTAGGTCTTTCATCGGCAACAGACTGTTCCATTTCTTTGGAGGTAGGCAAGCTGTCTGTCGTGATTTTGACACGATCCGTGATTTCTGCTTCGTTGTGCTGTAATTTGTCTGCCTCGATTCTATTTTGAGAAATACTGGAAATAGCCTTCTTAGCCTTTTTAGTACCGAATTCTTGACCCAAGTTGTTACGTTTTACGGATATTAAAGCATCAGCCTGTCTGACCTTAGGTCCCTTGTAGCGAAGTTTTGATTTGGCAATGACTTTAGATGCAATCACAGGTGCTTTGTATAAATCAACTGCTTTGTTTCTTGGATCGTATACCGCAACATAGTAGTCTGCAGCCGCATATTCCTCGTCAGTTCTCCCGTCATAGCAGAGTCTGTCGTTTTCCCCGTGCAACAAGAAATTGTTTGCGTTGTGTTTGTCTTTATAGAGGTTGAATTTGGTGTTTGATGAGGCCTCAAACCCATTGAAAAAGCTGCCCACCACCAATGAATTGTCGGTATCGCAGGAATTTATGCGCAAGTCGGCCGTCAAGCTGGCTCTTTTTCTTTTCTCACCACCCATTACTGATTTGTAGCCGATTATATTGTTTATGTGATAGTTCTATTGGCTCTTCAGTAAGGGCTTGTAGGGCTTATGGTGACCTAAAAAAATTTTTTTTTGTCTTCTGTAAGCTGAAAAATCATTGACCGATGAGAAAAAATTTTTCAGATATCCGGGGGTATCATTTTGATGGCACGTGTAAGTCGGAATCTGTCTGGTAGTCACGTGAACATAACTAGCCTTTTTGTCTCAGATAGACCCTTATTTATGGTCTTTCCTTTGGTGGCTGCAGCTGACGCATATGTCAAATTTTGTTTCTTTTTCTAGCAACCCACCAATGAAAACCGCTATTATATAGAAACAATAATATATTGTAACAAGGCCGATATCAACTCTTCACCCCCGCACCCATAGACCCGGTGCTTCTCCTCATGGGAACGTTGATATTGAGATTCCCCTCAAACAGAACTGCTTTTCCCCGCTGAACAATGTCGATTTTGATATTACCCTCGCAATGACGCCCGTATTGATCTCCTCCAAGCACTGTCGATATTGACTTTCTTCATGACGGCGAACAATACCTACAAAATTGTCAATATTTATATGTGGGGTATGTAATATCATGTGCTCTGGTAGCACTGGTTTATTGACTTGTCTGAGCAATTCAAAGACATGTCAATCACCCCCTATAAAAAAAAAACAGGTTTTCTGGGACCACACATAAAGTGTATTGCTGCCTTTTGAAAATATATAAGGGGTTTTGTAGCCCCTTTGCATTCTTGCGCTTTTGCCAGCCTTTGTCTTGTATGTGATATCAAACTAACCAAAAAAAAACGACTAGCAAAACAACCAACAAAACAACTAGCAAAACAACTGTCAAACATTCAGCAAAAATGGATCACATAACAACCATGGAAACGCCAAGAACTCCATTTTCAATGCACACCTCCTTTGACATATCCGACACGGTCGATTATTGGGTCGAACAAGAATATCTTCTAGATGTGTTGCATGAGCTCGTGGCCGAACAACGTGTCAAGCTTGAAGAAAGCAGCATGGATCCCAATAATACATGGTTCCTGTACATGATGGTCAGAGAAATCATGGATAATATCCTAGTCATGTGCTTCAGAAAAGAAAAAAAAGATAATGATCCAGTCCACGCCAAGCTCATGAGAGTGACCATTAATATAATACGCAAAATTTCTAGCCCTGATACTGTAGGCTTCTTTCTTCCTGATGATCAATATATGCCAAAGTGCCCGCAGTGGAGTTGCGTTAGTCAACTCTTGAGAGTTTTGTACATCAACTTCATCCATTTGACAACAGAGGCTATCGTAGAAAGTTCTCAAATCAAAAAGCACCCGCTCATGTATAAAGTTGTTGAAAAGTCGTCAAACATCTGCCTTAGAATCATGGCTATGACGACTCCATCATTGAAATTTCCGAAGGACGATGCACAGACTCTCCATACTGTACTCGAAAAGTGTTTTCGCATGCTCCTTGAGGCAGCAAGGGATTTGGCACAGAAAGAAAGGGGCCAAAGTAAACGCACTGTGCTAGACAGAGTGAGACTTATGCGTCTTAGATTGAATCAAGAGCGATGTAGAAACTACAAAGATTTCGAGTGGGAAATCAAAAGTCCAACGGAAATGAGCCCAGAGCCATCCGACCAAGAGCCGCCAGGCTGTCCATCTTGCGAGTGTTCTGACGATGATGACGATGATGACTCCAATCTCGCTTTGAAAGCCAAAATGGAAAGAAAAGCAAAGGCACAGGAGTACAAGAGAGAGCTCAAGGAGATGATGCAGAAGGATCCTCCGCTTAAGCAACTCAAGCAAGTCTTTCCTGAGCTCGTCCTTGCAGACGACCCAAAGATCGTGGTTCGTTTATATAGGAGCTACGAAAGAAGCGGCCTTAGGGTCAATAGATTGCTAAGATTGAAGTTCTGTACCGTCAATGCCGACATCGAAAAGAACTGGCCGGTGCTCAAAGAGCTTCAGGATATGCTAATCAAAGCGAAAGTTGTGTACGACGATTGGGGTCAGTTTGTGTTTTTACACCTTGCACCCCGCTTGCGTGACAGGTGTTTGACACGTTTTGGAGATAGAAGGCTCAGTTACGAGGACATTCTTTCGGAGTGGAGCACCCGCTTTGATTACCGTGTATACTGGAACGAGCTCTCAGTACAGACCATGATAAGTGTGCGTACTTCCATAAAGATGCTGGTGCGCCAATTCTACTCTCTTCGAATGGATAAGTTTTTTAGGGCTCCGCGGGAAACAAAGATAAAGCTCATGGAGTTCTTCATCAATCATTACAAAGCAGTTGCAGCCAAAAAGATCAAAAGCGAGGATGCTGAGGTACTCAGAATTGTAAAAAGGCTCGACAACTTGTATCCTTTGACAGAGGACGACTACGGAAGCGTGCGGGAGATTTTGGTTTCGCAGGCACCGGTGTGGCGCTTTGATGAAGATGGCTCTGTTTACAAAATGGTCCGCGACCGTAAGATTGTGGTATAATTTGTTTTCAAAGTATGTATGTATATATGTCGATGCTGTGATTCGATAACAAGTTATCTCAAATTTGATGTATGTAGGGGCGTTGCTTAGCATATGCAACTTTAGGTCGCATGAGAGCTTGTGCCCAAATGGCTGGCCAAGTTAAAGTCATCCTTAACTTTGACACCCTTAAATTCACAAAGGGCTCTCCATAATTATCGTTTCATACATGAAAATACGAAGGAAATTTTTGTTTCACACATAAAATTACGAAGAAAATTATCGTTTCACACACATACAAAAATAAAGTGACTTTTTACGCGTAAAGTTTCAAAGGAGAGCTACCGTAAGGGTATCTTTTGTACAGAATAAGTTACAGCAGTAATGTTTGTTAAACCTAATATGCTATAGGAGTTGCAAAACCAACTAGATTCTCGTACACGTAGATTGAAGGGCTGATTCAAACATGGGCATTTTCACGAATTCTCCTACATTCCATTTGAAACGCTTTTTCGTTGGACCCTTTGACTTGTTTCGTCCAGTTATGATGGACGACATCCACGAGAACAATAGGAAAATGTTGGCATGAAACCTATAAATGCGCAACATTCTCGAATCTACGTCTGAGATTCCACATTTTGTCATTTCGTGGATGGGAGAGACCGTGTAACTGACATCAAGAGATACCATCTGTATACACATCGATCGATGTGGATCCATTCATGGTGAATGTAACGAAATGTAGTCGCAAAATAAGACAAGTAGCAGCAGCACTCCTTCTTTCTCTTTCCCCAGTTGTTTTACATCTTAATCTAGTGATGATCTTTCAACATTAAATATAAGCCTTGATCCCGATTTTTTGCAGATCATGGTGACACGATAACTTTTTTGCAGCATAGATACAACAGCACAGAAAATTCTATTCTCGCTAGGGCGAACTCTATACTCAGGACCACTATATCACGATGATGTTTACAAACATACTTTCAGTTTATGCTTTAGGTGCTGCTCTTTGCGCTGTGGCTGTCAATGCCGAGAAGGATGCTAGAACATTTGCTGTCATGCACTTCTATGGTACGGGTGATCTTGTTAGGGCCAGAATGGATCCAATCATCAACCCCGGTACTGTATCGGGGCATGTTCATTCTGTTATGGGAGGCAATGCGTTTGCATACAGTATGCCTGGAAGCACCGCTCTCAATGCTACATGTACCAATGCTCGTCTCAAAAACGATAAATCCAACTACTGGTTTCCTAGTCTCTATTTCCAAAATGAAAATGGGACTTTTACCGACGTGGAGTTGTTTTATTTCAACGTATACTACTTTTTTGAGCCCACCGACGATGATATTGTCCCCTTCCCTGAAGGTTTCAGAATGATCAGCGGTAATGCGATGAAACGTTCGCCTCCTTCCTCAGGGACAGGTGCTCTCAACCTAGATCCAAACGAAGGTGAGATTCAGCCTGTGCAGATAACATGTCCAAGAACCAGTTTTGATCCTCCAAACTATCCAGCCGATTCAGATGGCCTCCACGGTGTTGGTCTTCAAGATCCTGGTAACAAGGGAGCGGGAGCTGGTTTCCCAGACCAAAACTGTGATGGTGATGCTTCTCCCTTACGTGCTGATGTTCATTTCCCATCATGCTATAACCCTGCTGCTGGTCCTGAAAACTACAAAAATAACACACAATTCCCTACCTCAAAAGGTGCTTCGAAGGCTGGACGTCAAAATTGTCCAGAAGGCTGGCTCCATCTTCCTCACCTTTTCTTTGAGACTTACTGGAATACGCCTGCGTTCAAAGACCAGTGGACGCAGGGTCAAGGCACCCAGCCATTTGTTCTTGCCAATGGGGATCCAACAGGATACGGTCTTCACGGTGACTTCCTCAATGGATGGGATACAGAGACTTTGAAAACCATTATTGCCACATGTGATGCTGGTGACGCTGGTATGGATAAGTGTCCACAAATCATTGGTGGCCTCAATGACGATTCAGGAGAATGTCACATAGAGGCACCAACAGATGAGGTTGTGAAGGGAACGCTAGAGAAATTGCCAGGATGTAATCCGCTACAGAAGGGACCCTCTGCTGCCACTATGTGCTCTGCATCCTCTTCAACATCTTCTCCTTCCTCTTTGTCATCTTCCTCATCTTCCTCATCTTCCTCATCTTCCTCATCTTCCTCATCTTTATCATCGTCCTCTTCTTCTTCTTCCTCTTCTTCCTCTTCTTCCTCTTCTTCCTCTTCTTCCTCTTCTTCCTCTAGATCTTCTTCCTCTGCTTCTTCACATTCTCAAACATCCTTGGGACTGGCAGTGACTACAACGCTAACTTCTGATAGTCCTGTGTTCAGATACGCCTCTTTAACTACTCGGTATTCTTCTGCCTCTACCATATCCGCCCTCTCCTCCGCATCATCCATCAGTGACAGTCACTCTGTTACTTTCCTTTCCTCGGTAAGTGTTTCCAATACCATAGACTATGAAAATGTCTCTGAAGCCACTGATACTAGTGATGAACCTTCTCCTACCGTTACTGCTCTCTCTGCTTTTAAGACTGATGGTATAAAGGTTGTTACCGTGTTCACAACTGTCACAGTTACTGACTCTGACAGCCATTTGAGGAGAGGACATAGACATAAAAGAGCTAACTGGTGATCTACTTGTTTCAAAGGGACAATTTTCTGCTCATCTTCGCTATTAGTGTTCCCTCTTACACTTTGAGACAGCTCTATTTCTGCTTCCTGAAATATTCCTTAAAGCCGGACCATTCCGTATCAACTAAATATACTCCCATACAATATGAATATTTGGCCAGCTTGTCCATAGTAAGTGGTTCGCTCAAATACAATAGCTATCCGTATATTTCGCACTCAATTTGTACGTTTTTACGCTAATTATCTGCTTTTTACCAGGGTTTTCTTTATATCTTGCAAAAATCCACTATGCGATTAGCACAGCTCGAATATCCATAAGTCCACGATACCAGGTCAATACTACACTTGTGAAGGCCATTAATATATCGAGCCATACATTAAGGTGTACGGATTTATAAATGTTCGGATGTGTATTTCTTTATGTTGCAAAAAAGGCAACGGATCGCATGTATCGGACAGGGAAAATTTTTATTTTCCTACAAGTTTTATTTTTATTAGAAGAATCTTTTTCAGTACTCGCATCTTCATTTCGCTCAGTCATTACAAGCAGCAGAGAGCTATCTTATAACAGTCAGGCTAACCAGAAAAGAGGGGCCAATCACAAAATGAAGCCGAGAAATGGGAGCAGTTTGTTATTTGATTTGAACATACCATGGCCAGTGACAGATTTCACATCATCGATAAGTGCGCTGGATAAGAGCAGGTTGAAAAGCATTATCGCGATGTTGGAACAATTAAATTACACGCATGTGGCAATAAATTTCCAGTTGGACCCAACCATAAAACTCACCCGCAAAATTGAGCTTGCAAGTTCAAATCCTATAGATATGTCAATCTTTGCTGAATTCAAGGATCGAATCAAAATATTCAAGAGAATCACCCTAACAATAACTGAGCCGAGCGAGTTTCAAGGGCTCAAATTTTTCAATGATCTGTTTGACATTTTGGCTGTGCAGCCGACGAACGACAAAGCACTTACTATGGCGGTCACGAATTTGGACATCGACATAATAACTTTCAATTATTCAGACAATCTTAGGTTCTGGTTAAAGAATAAGCCCGTCCACACTGGTATCAACAAAGGAATCAAGTTTGAGATAATATACGACTCTTTGTTTGATCCACAGACAAGAACCCACTTTTTGTCAATTGCGAAGCATCTAATACGTGCTTCACGCTCCAATGGTCTTTTGATCAGCAGTGGTGCGTCATCAGCATTGCATATTAAGTCGAGATTTGATTTGACTAATTTGTTAAAGCTTGTTGGAGCTAAGCAGAGTCAGATACCTAAAACCATTGACGACTCCCCAGCACAGGCCCTACTTACAGGTAAGCTCAGAGTCCAGAGCTACAAACAAGCTATAATAGCGGGTACCGACATTTTCCAGGATAATCTCCTGAACTGCAAGCGGAAACTGGATGACGAAGAATTGAGTATCTTGAGCAAACTTCAAAGAACAAAGTGATTGCTGATTTTTATAGACACGACCCTAATATACCTTTACGACTCTTGCATAAGCAATTCCGTTTCAGGCTGTAGTATGCTAAAACTACATGGATAAATGGAGTACAACCGATGAGTCAAATGCTCTAGTATAGACAGATAAATAACATGTATTTCATTTTAGCACTCTGTATAGTATTTATCACGCGCCTGTGTTCTAGTATTTCCAACCGGAAAGTTAGACATTTACAAGATGGGAATGTGATGCATATAAATGAGTAAGGATACCAGGATAATCATAACTTTTGATATAGAAAGCTGTTACGAGCCATCTACGTAGCGCGCTTGTAGCTGTACTAAGGTGTCTGCTTTGATCAGTGTACCACGATGATGGCTCAATTTTTGACCTACAGTATGGTACTCAGATTGGTCCTGGTTCCAGAATAAGGAAGCAGACCAATCTTTTGTGGTTTCTGTTAATTGAACAAAAATACGTTGAACCTTGAGATGTCTCTTATTTTATTTTGCTTTTTTTAAACAGCAATGTCGTCAATTATAAATTAGTCAAGAGATAGATCTTCAGTACCAGATAAAAGAACAAAAAAAAACACCAGAGGTTCAAAATAACTAAATCATAACACAGAGCATGCGCATTACTCATTGCAAATTATTTGATACTGTCTTCTCAGTGTTTATTTTTGATCATGCGGTCTTTTACCACAGCGTAGGTTTGGTGGTTGATGTTGAATTTCGAATGCTGCTTTTTCTGTACATCACAAATCTGTAAAAACTCATACTGAAAAAACTCTGGCCGAACTTTTCTGAAAATTGAAGAAAGAATGGGCAAAAAATGGGCAAAAAATGGGCAAAAAATGGGCAAAAAAATGGGCAAAAAGTGTGATAACTACTCTAATAAAACCACCTGCAAATTTACTACTGTCTACCAAAGTTCGCATCTAGTAAGTCCAGTTGTAGCCAAAATGATGTCCTTGCGTATTTGTCTGTTCTGTCTTGTTCTCCTTCTATCTGTCCCCCCTTGATCCAACCTATCTGTCTCTATACTATCTTCGGACTTTACAAGCTCGAATAGAGCAACTTTTAAATATTTTCACCAACAATAGTCTTTGTACATTGCCTACTCGAACAGACGTGATGCATTCAGAGCTTTGAGTTTCTTCGATGATGAACTAAGGGCAGTGAACAAAGATTCTAGACTCTATTCGTCACTAAGGCTGATTCCGAGCTCATATTAACTCAACTCCGTAGATTAATCTAACCAAATTTGGCTGATCTCGAATATTCATCATGTGTTGGATCTACACTTAAGGTTTACGCACTAAATTGCTTTACGAACTACATATATGCGTCTCACTTATTACAAGCATTGTGGCAAGTGACGAAAAGCCTGCTACGCCCGTTTAATTTTTCGCGGTTTGTATGGCGGAATTTGTCCATACAAAGTGCAAGTGAAAATTTTTTTGGGGGGCGAAAAACACTATAAAAGAGTGCGTTCCCCCGTCCCAAACTCTTCCCTTAACGTACCTCAGCAAATCTCTTTGCCTTTTGGCTTAGATCAAGTGTAGTATCTGTTCTTTTCAGCGTAACAACTGAAATACTTCTAAATAGAAGTGTATTAATATTTGTTACTAATATTTTTGCAAACGGTGGTTGGTTTTCAACTTTGGGCTTGCTCAAAGACCAATCGCATCGTGTCGTTGCCCTTTCACTCTGCTAGGCTTCTGACGCAAACCTCTTTTTAAGTGATACTCAATGTGGTCATTGGTATTATTTAAAAAAGGTTTAGATATTTTAGCTAGATACGATGCTTGTTATCAGCCTGGTAATGGCAACCTACTGGTTCTATTGATGTGATTTTGAGATGTTAGCTATCTTCTACAGTTCACGTCTGATCTAGGAGAGAACATGTATTAACATACAGACTGACTGTTTATCTATCGTTTAACTTGAAGAATTTTCCTCACTTTGATATAATAACTAGTAATTCAATGTATTAAGTCTTCAAGCAATGCGAACACGATGCACCGACTAGATATGTAGAGATTTGTAGATAGGCGATGATGTTTGTTTTAGAGGACATTGATTTTGAGATGCTATGAAAATTTTTTTTCGGAAATTATTTTGTCCAGGCGAAAAAAAAATTTCAGCTGAGGCCTCATACAAACCTCCAACTCCATCGACGTCGTAAACATAAACTCTTATCGAGATCATCAACAAACAGAATACTCGGTTTGAAAAATGGTGGCGAAAAAGACAGTCTCCAGAGACTACTATTACTACTTATCAAGTGAAATTGAGCTGGAGAGAATTCAAAATGCTGTGAAGCTCATCAAGGATTTGGAGAGTGTCAACGAGCCAGCGGAGTGGGATTATGCATTGAACAGATTGATCAAAGGATTATTGTCGTCTAGAGCTGCATCAAGAATTGGGTTTTCGACTGCCCTCTCCGAGGTTTTAAATATTAGGTACAAAGACCAGAAAATCAACATAGATCAATACTTGGAGCTTCTCCACTCTCAATTGAACTCTGCCAAAAGCTCCCAAAGAGGGAAAGATGAAAGAGCGTATTTGTTTGGAAGTCTCTTTGGATTGAAGTCATTAGCAAACTCAAATTTGTTCATCGAAACTGCCCAGAACGTCGAAGAGTTTGACAGAACTTTCAAAAGCTTCACCTCGGAGCTATTGCAATTGGCATTATCGAAGTCGTGGATACGCGAGCCTTGTTTTTTCACTTTATTTGAATTCTTGAATAAACTAATCAGCAATGATATTATAACCAAAGAACAATTGCAATGGACCTTGCTTCAAATCAACTACAAAAAGCTCACTTTCACCACCGAAGGATTGTCAATTTATTTATTGGTTATCTTGAGAAACAAAGAGTCTATTTTCAGCGACTTGAACATCACCAATGGCTGGAAATCCAATAATCCTTTGGCTAAGAACAATCTACTCACTTTATCGAAAACCTTGAAGGACATCGAAATGGTCAACATCGAGGATGAGTCAAACAAACAGAAGAAAAGTGGGTGGTCTCCAAACCTTCACTTTGTTTGGGGCTTGTTGATCAAATGTATAATAAGAAACGATGCTCTTGTGAGGGAAGAAACTAACGCATCTTCAGAAAAAGAAGACGAAGACCGTGAAGACGAAGACGAAGTGGATGGTACCAATCAGAGCAGTAAGAAAAGAAAGAAGAGTAAGTCGAGTCACAAAAAGAGTAGCAAACGTGCCAAACTTTCTAGTGATGAGTCCGTGGGCATAACCACCAAGGACTTCTGGAAGGCTATCGTCGATGATACCTTGTTTTCTAGCAAATCATCTCCAGAGCGAAAATTCTGGGGCTTCAAGGTATTTGAACTTTATCTACAGGAGATCATCAGTCAGAATCTTGGGTCAGAAGTCAAAATCAATCACTTATTCACTGAAAACTTCATGAGAACACTAATAAATCAATCCAGCAAGAATTCAAGATTATTGAATACTCTAGTGAAGCAAGAAGTGTTGAACAAACTCATCATTGATACCATTAGCAAGAATCCACAACAAACCGTACTTTGTCGGAAATTATTGAAAAGCTTCATTACTAGCAAATACAGCAACATGAGCTTTGACGCATTGACAAAGACCAAAACCATCAACAGTTTGATATTCAATGTTGCCATGTATGGAACTTCTGATGATTTGAAATATGTTTGCAAATTCTTATTGGATATTCTTGAAAAGCCCTTAGAATACAGAAATGTGATTGAGTTGAAAAATGCAGCGGATGATGACGGTGCAGAAGACAATTCCAAAATAATAGATAAAAAGCAACGGTTCGTGATCAATTCCATTGCGACTCTATTGAAGTACTATAAAGTGAGAAACTTGAACCTTGAAAACACGCACTACTCAGCAGAGGACAAGAAGTTTTTGAAGTCAATTTCCAATGAATGGATAGACGTAATTATCAAAAAGTACGTCAGAAAGTGTTACTTCAAAGAGACAAAAGACAGCGAATCTTCTGTGATGCCCAACATTAGAAGTCTTATGGTAGACAAATTGAACTCAATGCTTTTGGACATAATGGGATTGAAGCGCATAGATAACAATTCTTGGCTTTATGTAACTCTCAAAGAGATCACGGCTTTGGAGACACTTTGCAAGTCAGGGAAATTGGAGCCAGTGATAAAAGTCGATGAGCAATTGGCCAAAATAAAAGCAAAGAATTTCAAACACTTGATGAAGATTATTTCTAGAAAAAAGCAGTTGATTGGTAGCAAAGAAAAATCGGCCTTATCTGTTGTCAAAAAGTTAAACTCATTCGAGTTGATCTACTCCATGGTCCTTTTGCACTTCTACTCATCCGATGAAAACTTACAGGATTCTATCGATGTGTTGCATGAAATCAACGCCGCTTACAAGAAATTTCATACTGAGGAAGAGATCGATGACGGAGACGATGATGATGACGATATCATGTTATCTGAACAGGAAGAGGATCGTGAAGATGCAAATACAGATACAGGAAGCAGCAGTACGTCCAATAATGAATCCAACACAATGGATATATTACTAGAGATAATTTTGGAGTTTGTTCATAAAAAGAGCATGTTACTGAAAAAGTTATCCTTTGTCATGTGGGAGACCTTTATTCCAGATATCAGACTAAACACATTGAGAAGTTTATATGATATTTTGCTTGTCAAGGAGAATGTTGAAGGCCAAAAAAGCCTTTTTTCTGTGGAAGGAGACGACGCTGACGGAGAGGCCAATAGTGAAGAAGAAGAAGAGGAAGAAGAAGAGGAGGAGTTCGAGGAAGAACAAGACGATGTTGATGACGAAGATGAAGGAGCAGAAGAAGATGACGATAGTACCAACTCAATGGATGAAGATGCCAAAAAGTTTTTGGATCAATTGGATAAAAAGACTACAGAGGAATTGGCCAAAGCATTAAACATGCCGGACTACAAATTAGAAGAATCTGAGGAGAGCGAGTCCGAGGATGGATCTGATTCTGACGAAGAATCCAACAAAGGCAACAAGGAAGATGAGGAGGATTCTGAAGATGAAGAAAGTATGGACGATGAGCAAATGATGGCCGTTGATAGTCAATTGTCAATGATTTTCAAACACAGAAAATCCATGTTGGACAGCACCAAGAGCGGAAACGACCGTAAGCAAGAAAAGATCAAAGCCAAAGAGAACATGGTCTTTTTCAAAACTAGGGTCATGGACTTGTTGGAAATATTCATCGACAAATCGACAGACCAGCTGTTAAAATTGTCAATCATCGAGCCTGTATTGAGTCTCATCAACTTGACCATGGACAATGTCCTTAGAGAGAAGTGCTCAAAAATCATGAAGAACAAGCTTTTGAAGATCAAAATAGACCAGGCTGATATGAAGACTAATCACGATTCAGTTTTGTCGCTTCTACAGAAGATACACAATGAGTTCCTAGTGAAGAAAAATAATGTCTCGAGCAACGCCATCGCATTATACAATCAAGTATCTTTATTTCTTGCTAAGCTATTGATAACTGAGAATTATGACCAGAATGTCAAGTTGGTGATCGATATCTACTCCGAGAGCATGAAAAATTGGATGGACTCCGCAAAGAAAAGCAAGATAACCAAATCTTACTTCTACGATTTGATTAACTACTTTTCAAGTCTCAAAGCGTAAAGTGGTCCCTTATTTGATTGTTTCTAATATTATTATTTTCTAGAGATTCTATACATTAGATAGTAGTTAAGCCAAATGAAAGTTTCAACACAGACTTCCTGTTAAGAAGCCTTTTGCTCGTACTTTTTGTCGTCCCTTTGTTAGTAAACTAATCAACAATGTTCTCGCAAACATTCATTGGCACATAAGGCGTCTAAACCTATCATTTTTACACAAATACCCTCAAGCTAAGCTTCCAAGCTTTTGGCCAGGAATGCACAGTGAAAAGTTTTCTCTTCTCATATTCATTTTGCCAGCACTTTCTAAGTTTATTTCTAGCCATTTGAGCATCGTGTAGTGATTGAGACTACTTGCAGTGAAGCAATAAGGATACTGGCAAGTGAAACCCTGTGGTTTATCTCTTTGCACTGGTTCACCTTCACAGATCATAATTTTCCCTCTTATGTTCACATAGAATTCCCCTTTTAGGTGATTTTACCTGCATTGTAATCCATGAAAAAGTATCATGTATAAAAACTTTAAAAAGAAAACGGCTAATATGTGAGGAGAAAATTTTTCGCCTTGAAAACTGAAAAATTTTTCCTCGTTAAAAAAGCAGAAGCATAGACCTGATCAAGATCTGAAAAAGTATAAAAGGCCATGATTTCCGGATCTTTCTACAGATATTATGTTTATATTTTTTTTTTCTCTTCTTTTCTTTTCTCTTTGTCGACGTACTTCAGTAAGTAGCTCCCTATATGGTTTTGATTCATTCACATGATCAATCCATTTATCAATCAACAATACTCCAACGAATGGCCGGTTTCTAACAAATTCTAAAGTAGGATCATTTCTATAGGTAACGTCTCTCTTTGACTCTTCAAAAGAGCCACTGAATCCAACTTGGTTGATGAGGTAATTACCCTTGTACCCTAGAATGAGATGGAAAAAAGTAGCAATACGTTTAGCTTGCTAGTTGTCCTTTGGACTTCTGCATCTAAAAAGTTTTTCTCTTTAACTAGAGTCAAACTTTTTTTCTTTGCCTTATCGTTTGAGGATTTGTTTTTACAAATCGTAGATAGGCGCGATGATTTCGGCCCTTTCTAGGCATGCTCCTTCGGAGAAGCCTTTAAAGGGTGGGTATAAGTGGCAGTCTGACAAGTTATTATATAGATATTTACATTACTTTAGTAATATAGAGTAATGAGCTTTTACATGAAAATTGATTGTAGTTTGTACGTTATTAGTGATACTAAGTGGTATTTGTTTATAGGTGCTTGGAACTAAAAGTGCTGAATGTCTGAAGTGCGTTCTGTGTATTAATCTACCGCTATATTGAACAAATAACTGTGGAGCGTAAAATGTATTCGGAATTTCAATGACATGTATTTATGTAAGTCTATTAATTTCGAGTGTGTGCTGAACATCTAAACAGCAGCGCACAAGTTGTCTCGAAGGCACTATTTAACACGTTCTTTAGGCAAGATATTGACCAACAAATCATTTGGCTTATTCTCAATGGCAACGCCTCTCAATTCCTTCTGTTTTTGCTTGTAAGCCTTGATGTCGTTGAAGTACTTGTCGAACAAGAAGGACGAGTCCAATGGCCCTCCTTTAGCTTCTGGGTGGAATTGCGTCGAGAAAATTGGCTTGGAGACGTGAATCATACCTTCGTTGGACTCGTCGTTCAAGTTGACAAAGTAAGGCTTGAATTCAGGTGGCAACGTGGAAGGATCAACGGCGTAACCGTGATTCTGGGAGGTAATATGACATTTACCAGTAGTTAAGTCCAATGCAGGGATATTGTGTGCACGATTACCATACTTCATCTTGATGGTTTTTGCTCCAGAGGCAAGAGCTAACAATTGATGCCCTAAACAGATCCCAAATATTGGGCCTTCGTAGGACTCCATGGTTTTCTGCAAGTTGTATACAGTGGAGGAGCAGTGGGTTGGATCTCCTGGACCGTTCGAGATGAAAATACCATCAAAGCTGTTGGCGATTTTATGGATTGGATAGTCATATGGGAACACAGTCACCGAAGCACCTCTGGAAACCAAAGATCTCAAAATGTTTTCTTTGACACCACAGTCGATCACTGCAATATGATAGTCTCCGGCTCCGCTCACGTGGAATGGAGCTTTGGTCGAGACTTTGTGGACTAAATTGATGGATCCTGGATCAACAAAGGCTTCGTCCTCATCCGCATCGTACTCCTCACCCACGGAGATTCTGGCCAAGGAGGACCCCTTCTCTCTCAAGTACGTTACAATGGCTCTGGTATCAACTCCGGTAATGGCTGCGATACCCTCTTTTTTACACCAGTCGCCCAAAGACTGAACGGCAGTCCAGTGCGAGTAGTTCATGGCAGCATTGGCAACAATAATACCAATGCACTCAATCTTGGGAGACTCGAAGTATTTGAGGAGGTTGTACTGGTCTTTGGCTTTTCCGGATGGCACACCGTAGTTTCCAATCAATGGTTGTGTGAACACCAATATTTGACCTTTGTATGATGGATCTGTCATGGACTCTGGATATCCGACCAACGAAGTGGTGAACACAGCCTCTCCGCTGACGTTTTTGTTGGCACCAAAAGACTGGCCGTGGAAAATTGGACCATTTCTGATGGTGAAGGTGGCTCTGTCAAGGTTCTTGGACGATTTGTACTGTTGGTGGCCCGCTTCTGTCGCCAAATAACGGATATTGCCCAACGAACTTTGCTTGAAGTTTCTCTTGAGAAGGCTCAACATGTTGTGTGTCTCTATTGATTGCTTTCTGTTGCACAAATGGAAACTCAGTGGTGTATTGGTTGGTGTACGATCTGTGTCCAAAACCTGAGATGTGACAAATCTATACCGCGTGGAAAATTTCGCCCTTTTAGATGAAATATTCATTGATAGGCTCGAGTATTACAGAGGATTTTTTCCTTTCTCTCTATGAGCTGCCTTTAATGACTCACAGAGATAAGGAAAATTTTTTTAGTTTAAGCTCCATCACCCTCTATAAATAGTAGATTAGTTGTGATGTCACATGACCGAACCGTGTGAATCTCCAAATCTACACAACGCAGCCCTTGAAAAATGGCACACAATAAACTCGGGGATCAACCACTCCACAAGTGAGTGTGACTATATCCAGCACATAAACGCGCAAAACCACAGACAGGCACGATGATTCATAGCATCTCTTATTTACGTAATGTGGTCTGCGACCAGTAAAGTGATAGTTAATGTAGCTATGACACAAACGTGTTAGTCATACAGTTGACAATTTTGGTTAGCGAGTAAAGGTCTACCGAACCAAACTTAGCGGCACTGCGATTGACAATTGAAATCAGTTACACCCTGAGGTTAATGTTGGCGTGAATCAATTTGTCTTATACATATTGATTGGCGAAGTAATGAAAAGCCGTCCTTCAAGAAAGAGGTCATCTCGAGGAAAGCCCCACAACTTTGGAACATGAAAACAGCATAGGTTACGAGCCTCTGGCGCATTGAAAATTCATGCCCAAAAAAATTTTTTTTATTGAAATTTTTTTTGGCCTGCTTCATTATAGAGATGAACGCTCATTGCAAATGAATAGTGAGACTTAAATAGGTGTGAAGCAACGAACAGAGCAGATACAACAATGTCGTTTTCCGGATTATATGAGATTCTCAAGTTGCCTAGGATCTCCAACATTCCTATAGAGAACCGTTGTGTTATCGGAACCCACACAACCTCGCGCATCGCAGCCAATGTCATCTCCTCCGGATCATCAAGTTTATTGCCGTCTAGCCAGGATGGATTGTATTTGGCAATCTCGTCCTCTATCATTGGAAAGTACACTTTGATTCCTTCCCCTAAACTCACATGGTCATATTCTTTATCCCCTTCGATATTGGTGAATTGTCTCACTGTGTACGAAGACAAAGCCAAGGATCAGGTTCAATTTGCAGTAGGATTGTTTGATTCCTCAACAAAGAAACACTCACTCAGATTGATAGTCAGCCATAGCCAAAAGGAAGTGGAAGAAACCGAGATTGAATCGTATTCTTCGATTAGAGACGTGAAGTTCAGTGATTCTGGAAGAAAGGTCTTTGTATTGTTGACAAACGGAGAAATCAGCTCCGTGGATTTCAGTACCGAGAAAGACGACTCACAAAAACTTAAAGCGTTCAATAAAAGCATTGGCTCTGAACATAAGGTTCTTTATCATAAGTTTTTCAAAAACTCCAAAAAATTCGGCGGTACTGGATCGTCTGTGTTGATCGTCTCAAGAAACTTGCAAAGCAAGAGAATCTCTACAAGCATAAAGTTGCTCACTGAAAACAACACAGCCGTACAGGAGATTTCCAGTACTCTTTTGGGCTATACCGATGATGACGATATTGCTGATGACCAAACTGACGAGACGTTGTCCTTCGCCTATGATTCAGGCGAGTTGATCAAGATCTCGTCTGCGCAAGAAACTTTGACAGTGTATCAATTACCTAACAATGAAAAGTTGAAAAAGATATCCCTTGCTGGCCTTTTCAATGGCAATAAAGACACAGTCACCAACATATTGGTTCCATCAAGAAACAGAATCATAATGAACGTCAAGAATCAGTTATATCTCATCAATACCAAATATGAAACTATACTAAATGATTACAAACTCACCTCGTCCAGAGGAGCAGTTGATAGCGTCGCAGGAACCTCTGACGTTGCTGCTTCCGTGCTATTATTGAACTGTGATAAGGTACTGAGCAAGAAACACCAGAAGCAAACCACAGTGAATTTCCTTATGTTGAACAACAACGACAACAACTACAGTTTGAGTAATATTGCCGTGAACATTGGTGATAACAGTCTTCTTGAGTCAATGGGGAAAGGAATTGAACTTTTTTGTGAGAAAAATCTTTCTGGGCAGACGAAAGACAAAGAATTGACGGTGGTTGATTTCCTCATGAATGGAAATGAGGAAATAGTGAGACACGATCCCCAGGAACTGGCTAAATTGAGGGAGTTTATAGCTGGAATTGAGACTATTCAAGACGCAAGAGAATTCGATCTTGTATTCATAAACTTTATGAAACACAAAAAGTACGACATTTCTCAGATCAATGAGATCTACGACACGATCGATGAAGTCTTCAAGGCCGGTGAAAACTATGACGACGCAAGTGTCAATATTTCGAAAATCGAGAAATTTGTATTGAAAAATGTTTCTAAGAAAGACTATCAGTTGTCGAATCAGAGCTATCAGAAATTGCTTTCGTTGGTGTGGTCTTCTCAGTTTGTTCCTAAATTGACGCTAATCTACTTACTCAATCACAATTTGCTCCCTCCTAGCTACTCGCTCGATAATCTTCTTGTCAAGTTCAAAGACGAACCGATAATTGTGAATAGCGTTATCAAAAACCCAGGCATTGAGCTTTCAATCGAAGACGTTCTTATAATGATCACCGAAACTTGCGACAATGACGAGGAAGAGGAGGAGGGAGATTTGTTGACTCAGGACACAAGATTGTTCAAAAAGTTAGTGAAATACTTGACAAGCAACTACTCAGAAGAGCAGATTGTCAAAGAGATCTCGCAGTTATCAAGCAACGAAAAGTACGAAAAGTTCAACGATAACTTGGAGAAGATAATAATGAAGATTGTCGAATACAATCCCGAAGATACCAAGTTCTTGAACTTGATGATAGACGGTATAGGTATATTGAACTTCAAGTTCAATAACGATTTGGACAAATTGAACCAACTCATTGACTTTACTGAGCGGAAAGTGGCTGAAATCATAAACTTTGAGCCTGTCAACGAACTACTTTCGGAGATTCTCGAAGGTAAGAATTACACCACTGCTGGCGAAGAAAACGGTAAGACCAAGAGAGCAACTGATGGTGTTGACAAGAGAGATCCTAGAATCATTGCCCTAAAAAATAACAAGATCGAACAGAAGTTAAGTTCGATTGTTGGGTACTACAATCACGACGATAATATAGATGATGAATTCAAGGAGAAGATTCCAAACTACTCGGTTGAAAGATTGATTAATTTATAATAGAGAAGATTTCCATTCATCAATACAAGAAAACTAGCATTTCACACGTTATTATTTGCTTTGTAGCCAGCACCGTGGACACCATCAAAAGGAGTATTTAATAATTCAGACCTGTTTTCGGCTGACAGATCATTATTTTAGAGAATATTACCAGTTCTAAATTACAAGGAAGCAAGAATTCCATACGTTATTAGTTCTGCGTCTATGAACAACACATAACACCATCAAAAAGAGTGTATATGAAATATTCAGGCCCTGAAAGATGTATTGATTTATAGTAGAGTATATCAACATTCATTCAAACATGGATACAAGTATTCTATACGTTATTATCTGCATTTACAACCAACACCGTAGACACCATCAAATTATTTATTCAGAAAGTAATTAAACCTGTTCCTCCCTCTGCCTCTTCCTTCTTATGATGTCTTGATAACCTGTACGAACAAACGCACGATTGACGTACTCCTCCCAAAGGTCAACATCATCGCCTTTCTTCTTTTTGCTACCTTCACTCAAATCAGCCCCAAGTTTAAGCCAGTCTTTTACAAGCAACGACTCCATCGGGCGCGGTTTCAGATCGCTCAGATATTCAACCTCATACGAGAAGTTTTTCTCTCCAACATTCACAGCCTTTAAGTCCAAATAGTACTGCACAAATCTGGTTGGTGTGAAGCTCTGTGGGAAGTATGCAGGGCCTAAAGTGACGTTATTGTCCTTTCCAGATTTTGGCGGAAGTGATTTATCCGGCGAAGACTTCTTCTTCTTTTTGCCGGCGTTCAAGTCTCCCCCGAAAACATTATAAAAGGTGCTGCTTAGACGAGTGAAAAGATCATCGTAGTTTTCACTTGCTTCAAAAATATCATTGAATTCCTTGTTTGCTATCTCGTCATCGGCAGTCGAAGCATAGACGTTTTCCAATTGTGTGTTTAGATTAGTAAAAAAGACGTCCCAGTCGTCAAATTGCGTGCTCTCTCTATCAGTGGCCCCCGAAAGCTCATTCTGGAGGTTTGAGATATTGTATTCCCACACTCTGAAGCCGGGATTGAAGGTAGGAATCACACTGGCAGCCACATGCATTATGGAGTATCGAGGATCAAAATCGGAACCACCTTTCCTCTTTTTCTTTTCCACAGAAGCTTGTTTTGCTGAAGGAAGGCTGTTGTAAAATAGTTTCTGCACCAGCTCCAAATAGTCGAGCTTGTTATCCCCGGGAGCGGCTCCTAGGGCAGTTAATTCGGACGAGAGAATAGCCATTCCAGTGTCCTCATTAAAAAAGTCTTCCATAGGCATTTCCTCTTCGTCGCCGTCGTCTAAGTACTTGAAGCTCTCCACAAGTGCCTCGTATCCGGGCATCAAACGGTCCTTTTTCAAGCTTTTGTAGGCAGCCTGGGCATCCAAAGGAATGAAATGATCAATGTTCATGTGCCCGTACAAATTGCCTACTATAATGTCTCTAAATTCGTACACCCAGAGAATAAACTTTCTGTAGCAGCTGAGGTCGTAGTTTTTGGGAACAGGCGGCACGTGTCCCGAAAGCCACACCTTGACATTGCGTCTTCTGAGCTCTTTGAGCGTGTGGCCCAACCACAAGAACAAATAATAACCTGGCTGTTTCCTCTGGTCGCAGTTGTCCACCAAAGGGTTGCTTTTGAAAAGGTACAAAGTGTTGATCGAGAGCACCGCCAATTTCCCAGGAATGATCTCCTTCAAGAAGCTTGCGCCCTTCTCGAAGAAGTGGATCTGTTCCTGAGGGATAAACGGCTGCCACGTGCGATATAGCAATCTACTCTGGAGCGTAGGGCCCAATGCAAATAAGTTGTGAGGATACACGTCGTTGTTTCCCAAAGACGGCACAAGAGGCACCAGGAACACCCGGGGGTCCGGCGTTGTGTGGTCTTTGAACAACGAGCTCATCAAGCTGGAAATATTCATGTTTACGTCGAAAATCTGGGTTTCGGTTCTCGGTATCAATCTGTCGTTATCGTGGCGGACATTGTCCCCGGTCCACACAATAAAGTCGATTTTGTCCTTCAAGTTGTCAGAAATCCACCGAAGAGTCTCCTCTACGAGAACATATGGAGAGTCGCATCCCTGCATTGCGTCGCCGTATTTGCCGGCCACCTGCTCGTTCTCCTCGTCTGTGGCTGCGGATTTTCTGTTTCGAAGAAGCCAGTGGGCCGTATTCTTTTCTTGCTGTGGTTTGGCATGGCAGGCACTTGCAAACAGCCCTCCTTTCTTGTAGTAGAAGTCGGGATGCAAGTCTGTGATATGGACAAATCTCCCGTGAATTTTCATTCTGTCCGAAACGACAAGCGATGGGCTCTGGGTGAGGCCCAACGCCTCAAACTCCAGGGCTCTGTGCGAGTTATCCACCACTTCCACAGCATTCTGAAGGCTTGCTTGTTGGTTTTCTTCCGAAGAAGCCGGCTTGACCAAAAGAGTCTCGCCAAGAGGAAAACGGTAAACAAGCCCTCCGAGGAAAACGGCCAATATGAGGCATGAAAAGGTACTGAGGAGCCGTTTATCCATGATAGACACTGGGGAATCTCGATGGAATGGATTTTAACATAGATGGTGTCTATGGAATGTATCTATATAGGTAAGTCCTGTGAAGAATGAGCAGCCAGAAACCTGGATGTCCGGCTTGTTGTGGCATTGACAATTGAAAATTTTTGGGCTTGTTTGGGATTTGGTTTTCTGCTTTGTTTGGCTTTTTCTCGCCTGAGCCAGCCAGTTTGATGTTTGACTATGGCAATAAATGGATTTATGGTTTGTGAATGTCAAATTGTATATTTTTCAAAGTGCGCTATTTGAGAGGCCTGCACGATGACGCAGCATGGCGCATCAGTATGCGCTTCAAGGGAGAACACGTGGGATGCACTTTGGAGACTGCTGTAGACAGTTGCGGTTGGATATTACCTGTCAAAAGGAGCACTCATTTTCAGAAATGGCCATGGCATTTATTGGTGTGGGAGTGATGCTGATACGGAAACAGTACGGGAGCACTTATGGTATAGATAGATAACAAAGGGTAATTTTAGATAAACTTGTCACTTTTGGGCACAAAGGATGACTGTTGATATCAACTAGTTCGACCATGTTGTTGTAGATGAGATTGAAGTAGAGTGTATTTGTCTAAGACTGGCTGATTACTTGTCGAAAACTAGCGTAGTCATTTCAGGCACGTATCTGCAACTTTTGAATCATAGCTCATTTCACGAACGTATCTGCCACATCAATATTTGAGGGCCAAAACCCCTACATCAATTAATATCAAAATTTATTAGTAGTTCATTCAAACAAGAAGGAAACAAGTAAAGTAAGATGCCGCCATGGCATCAATGGTATCGAAATTGTAAATAACTGTAATATCTACTTCCTTGAGGTCGTAAAGTTCCGAAATATAAACCCCAACAAGTTGATTGTGTAAATGTGTAAAACTCCATTCTGGTGTAGATCAGCGAGACGCTATAGAAATCTCTCTACGGGTGGCTAATTACCTGTCAAATGTCATTCTAATGGTGTGCACATCTGCAACATCACCAAGCACTAAATGGGGTCTAAATCACTCACCAAAGGGTCTTGAGGGCCTGAATCAATCATCGAGGGCCAAACCCCCTACATCAATTAATATTAAAATTTATTAGTAAAGTTCATTTAAACAACAAGAAGCGAAATGAGTAGAGATGCCGCCATGGCATCAATGGTATCGAAATAGTAAATAAGTGTAATATCTACTTCCTTGAGGTTGTAAAGTTCCGAAATATAAACCCCAACAAGTTGAACTGTGAAACTCCATTCTGTTGTAGATCAAATCTATTCACGAGTGGCTACCTATCAAGTATCAGAATGTAGTATGCACGCACATCTGCCATATCAATACTCGAGGGCCAAAACCCCTACATCAACTAATATTAAAATTTATTAGTAAAGTTTATTCAAACAAGAAGGAAACAAGTAAAGTAAGATGCCGCCATGGCACCAATGGTATCAAAAAGTATAGAAATAGTGAAATACAATCACTTCCTCGAAGTCGTAGAAAAAACACTCGACGAAAAGTCCGAGGCCCCACTTGCCCCCATACTCCCACCAGAATCATAAAAGTTCCGAAATATAACCCCAGCAAGTTGAATTATGAAACTCCATTCTGTTGTAAATCAAATCTATTCACGAGTGGCTACCTATCAAGTATCAGAATGTAGTATGCACGCACATCTGCCATATCAATACTCGAGGGCCAAAACCCCTACATCAACTAATATTAAAATTTATTAGTAAAGTTCATTCAAACAAGAAGCAAACAAGTAAAGTAAGATGCCGCCATGGCATCAATGGTATCAAAAAGTATAGAAATAGTGAAATACAATTACTTCCTCGAAGTCGTAGAAAAAACACTCGACGAAAAGTCCGAGGCCCCACTTGCCCCCATACTCCCTCCCGAATCATAAAAGTTCCGAAATATAAACCCCAACAAGTTGTACTGTGAAACTCCATTCTGTTGTAGATCAAATCTATTCACGAGTGGCTACCTATCAAGTATCAGAATGTAGTATGCACGCACATCTGCCATATAAATACTCGAGGGCCAAAACCCCTACATCAACTAATATTAAAATTTATTAGTAAAGTTCATTCAAACAAGAAGCAAACAAGTAAAGTAAGATGCCGCCATGGCATCAATGGTATCAAAAAGTATAGAAATAGTGAAATACAATTACTTCCTCGAAGTCGTAGAAAAAACACTCGACGAAAAGTCCGAGGCCCCACTTGCCCCCATACTCCCTCCCGAATCATAAAAGTTCCGAAATATAAACCCCAACAAGCTTACCGTGTCAAACTCAACCATCCCGTTGTACACCAGCGTCACCGCCTTGCCCTCGTACTGGTTCTGAAGCAATTCCTCAAGCGTCACGCTGGACGCGGAGTTCGACGTCCGCAAGTCGATCTGGTGGCCAATAAGCTTCTGCTTGTCCTCTGCCCCGCCGACGGCCTCCAACAAGCCCCCGTCGATCTCGATAAGAAAAACCCCGATCTCGTCGCAGCTGAAGATAAAGTCTGCCTTCAAAAGGTCCAAGTGGACCACCCCGGCGATGCGGAGGAGAATCCCGCTGTCGCACAAGTGCTTTGCGGAGTACTTGTAGGCCCCGAACTTCTTCTGCTTGCCCCTGCGCTTCAACTCCTTCTGGGCGAAAAACTGCCTGGAAAAAGGGAGAACCCGCCGCCTGTTGTGGAGCGACGTCTCCTGGAGCGACGCCATGGACCGCTTGATGTAGTCGTTGTAGGTGTCCAACATCTTTGCGAGGTCCGCGTGCTTTGCACGCAACCGCTCGAGGGAGGCCTGGGCCACTTTGATGTCCCTGCGGCGGCGCATGCGCTGGTGGTGCTTTGTTTTGATGTCGACTGCGATCTCGTTGAGCAACGTCTGGAACTTGTCTGCGCGGCGCAAGCGGCCTAGGGCCTCAAGCTCGAGGACCACCTCGAGTGTGTGCTGTTTGAGCTGCCGGTAGGACATCTGGGACACGTTGTGGAAGAAGTTGGACAGGCGGAACTCGTTCTGGGCCTCCGGGGCGCCCTGGGGGCCTGCGGGGCCCTGGGCGCGGTCAAAACGCGCCTCGGCCTCCCTGCGGAGGATCCGCTGGAACCGCGCCTCGTCCTCGCTGGAAAAACGCGACAACAAGAGCTCAAGCACGTTGCGCTTGTGGAGCTGCACCTGCATGATGTACAACACGCAGCGCTTTGCGTCGACGAGAAGCGTGTTGGTTTTGATGCCCTGGAACGCCGTGAGCACGGGGTTCATGTATATGAGGAGCGCAGGGCCCCCCGCGGCAAGCTGCAGCACCGCAGGGCCCTTGAGGGCCTCGAGCTGCCCCGCAAGGCCCCGCAAGGCGTCCCCCTCGGGGGCGAGCACCTCGCGGTGCTGGGCAACAAACCCGCGCAACCGCAAGAGCTCCAGGGGCGCCACGGCCACGCAGGGCCGCACTTTGGCCGTCAAGTCGTCGTAGGGCGTTCTGCCGTAGGCCGCCTCCAAGTCGCCCGGCTCCATGACCTTTTTCATGATTCTGCGCACCGTGGTGGCTGCGCTGGCGACAAAGTCGTCCAAGGGGCGGTAGTACACGTGCTCGGGGCCAAAGGGGTCCATGCGGGAGAGCTGGGTCATCACGGTGCCGATGCAGGCGAGATTCTGCTTGAGGCGGGCTGTTTCCGCGCTGCTGAAGCTCATGAGGGCGATGCCGAAGGCCTCGGGGCTGTGGAGGACGGGGATGACGTACTGCTCGAAAAGCACGCTGGCGGCGAACTGGTAGGCTTTTTTTTCGTTGTGCAGGAAGCGGCGCAAGCAGAAGTCGTAGACCATTGCGCAGATGCTGCGGATGTGGCGCGGGAGGTTGTGGATGTTGGCCTCGATGGCCTGGAGGATTTTTATTGTAGCCAGGCGGAGGGAGGCGAGGTTTTTGATGAACTGGGCGCGGACGGGGGGGATGTCGAGGGGGGAGGGGGTTGTCTGGGTGTTTGTAGGTCCTCTAGGGCCCCCTGGCCCTCCTGACCCTCCTTGGGCATCAATAGGCCCTCCCGGGCCCCCTCCCTGGCCCCCTGGCCCCCCCTGGGCATCAATAGGCCCTCCCGGGCCTATTGGCCCCCCCTGCAATATCTTCTCCGGATCACTTTCAAACCACAAGTCGTCCTCCTCGGAAATACCCCCTATCACCCGCCCAAAGATCCCCTTGGCCCGTTTCCGCTCCTCCACCCCCTTATTAAAATACATCAAAAGCTTCTGCCACGAAAGCGTGTCCCTGTTGATCACAAACTCCTCCACACTGCCGATTGTCGCCACGTGGTCCTCGATCCCCGCCTCCACCAACTGCATCAACAAAAACTCCTCGCGCGGCCCCGCAGGCCCCGCAGCAGGCCCAAAGCCCAAACACACCAACGCCATGCGCTCCGCCTCCGCCTTGGCCTCCCCGCTGGTCGTGAGGTGCCGGAAAAGCCGCACAAAGTACTCCGGCCGCGTCTGGAGCACGTAGAGCACCGCCTCGAACGCCTCGAGGCCGGCTGGCCGTGCGGGCGGCCCCACACGCACCCCCGGGGCCTTGTTTGCCCGCTTGTGGCTGAGCAAGTCGTCCAAACTGATCTTGTTGTGCACGAGAAGCGCGATTTTCCCGTCGAGCTCCTCGCAGAGCCGCTCCACGGCGGCGTTTTCCTCGGTTTGCTGCACTATCTGGTGCCTGAGGGTCTCCAAGGCGACCTCCTCGTCGACGTCGGTGCTGGTGTCGTCGAGGAGCGGCGCAAACTGCCGGATGACCTCGAGCGAGGGGTTTTCCGTGCTGACGAGGCGCCGGTAGGCCTCTGCCTGGATATGGGCGCGGATGGCGCTCTGGACTGTCACCACCTTGCGGATGTTTGCGCGGTAGTGCGCCATGGTGCGGAAAAGCGCGCTGCGCACCTGTGCGCCGCGGATATGCGCCTGGAGGGCCACCAACGGCCCGTGGGCCGCGCCGGAGGCAAGCCGGAGGCCCGCCTGGACGTGTGCGCGGCGCGCAAGGGCCCCGCGGACCGCACTCTGCACCGGCACCACGTGGTGCCGGTGCACTT
>JAKTZD010000074.1:0-74240 GCA_030564765.1 Saccharomycopsis sp. NRRL Y-5750
CAGCAACAGCAACAGCAACAGCAACAGCAACAGCAACAGCAACAGCAACAGCAACAGCAACAGCAACAGCAACAGCAACAGCAACAGCAACAGCAACAGCAACAGCAACAGCAATAACAACAGCAACAGCAACAGCAACAGCAACAGCAACAGCAACAGCAACAGCAACAGCAATAACAACAGCAACAGCAACAGCAATAACAACAGCAATAACAACAGCAATAACAACAGCAATAACAACAGTAACAGCAACAACAACAGCAATAACAATAATAACAACAACTACAATAGCAACAGCAACAGCAATAGCAACAGCAATAGCAACAGCAATAGCAACAGCAATAGCAACAGCAACAGCAATAGCAACAGCAGCAACAACAACAACAACAACAACAACAACAACAACAACAACAACAACAACAACAACAACAACAACAACAACAACAACAACTATAGCAATAGCAATAGCAACAACAACAACAACAACAACTATAGCAATAGCAATAGCAACAGCAACAACAACAACTATAGCAATAGCAATAGCAATAGCAACAACAGCAACAACAGCAACAACAGCAACAACAGCAACAGCAACAACAACAGCAACAACAGCAACAGCAACAACAACAACTACAATAATAACAGCAATAATAGCAATAACAGTAACAACAACAACAACAACAACAACAACAACAACAACAACAACGAAAGCAGTAACAACAGTAATAACAACGAAAGCAATAGCAACATCAACAACAACTATAATAATAATAATAATAATAATAATAATAACAACAATAACTACAGTAACAATTAGAAAACCCCAGCTAAACATTCTCTTCAATTCTTTGATCCTTTGTTACTTCTGATTCAATACGAAACCTCAGGTATTCGCGACTCATATCCCTGGCGGAGCAGTCGTGTCTAATCCAGAGTTTCATTTCAATATAAAGTCTTCATTCCAGTACTACTATATAAACATGTAAAGAATTATATCGAAGAGCCAGACATCAAACTAGGCTTCATAACAGAATCTATAAGAGAATCAAAACTAGTCAAAGTAGACAATGTACTTGAAATATTGAAAATACTCTATCAAGTGCAACTGGTTGACGTTCACACAATCATAAGACACAAGAGCTTTTTCACATCCGTAATGATGTGAATAGATTCCATCTTCAAAATTCGGATTATGGAAAACTCTCTGAAAATTATGCGCAGCAACCTCAAAATTCTGAACATCAAAATTGATATCGAAATCGATCATAACCTGGTTAAAGTTCAGAACCTTGCAAAAATCGTCGCTCAAGAGGAAAGTTTTGTAGCGCAAGTACCGAATGTATTGTTTACAAAGGAGACTCTCATAGTTGTAATTTTTGTTAGTGTAGAGGTCGTGAATTAATTTGATTTTGAAAATGGCCAAAAAGTCAATGTTGGGATTAATCTCTTCATTATACTTACCAAAGTCTGGAGCATCAAAAAGTTCGCATATTTTGATGAGAGATTCATATACAAATGACTGACCTTGGGAATTTTCAGACAAGAACGAGGGGTCAACATGAAACTCTTTGATGAAAATATTCCGAAGTGCTTGAAAAAGAGAGATGTCATTATCGCGAAGCACTCGATTTATTAAGGCAGAGAAGAATGTCTTTGAGTTTCCTTGTATAGAATCTATAGTGATGTTTGGAGTTAAGTTCCTGAAAAGCTTTGAATATATCAAGCTATTGAATCTTACCTTCGACCCTTTGTCAGTCCACAAAAGTAAGGGCGGAGGAGCCGCAAGTTTTGGGTTCTCGACTGCATCAAGAAGGTCTTCTGGGTAGCATGCATAATGAATCATACAGTTGTAGATATAGTCTAAATCAAGGAGCGTGACGTGAGTTGGATCAAGAGTAAATGGGAGCTGAAATGCGCTCAAAAGATTGTTGGGAAGTATGTCATTCAACACACGACTATGAAGATCGTTTTTAAGATTCCACACAGAGTAATTGGCCAATCTGTATGGAGGTACTAGCAATAAATGGTTGAGGTCATCAAGTGCAGCCTCGTGAATACAAGACATTTGGTGTAGTATTTGGATGATTGCGTGGCTGATCAAGACAGCTGTCAACCGATTTTGAAAATTTTCCGCGGTCGAATTGAGCATCTCGGAATAATCGTCCTCATGAGGTTTGGCAGAATACAGATCAGCATCAAGACATACCACGGAAGAAAGAAAAGTGCAGCCGTTGACGTCCTTTAGTTCTTCGAAAAAGTTCTGGAACGCACACTCTGAGTTGAATAAGTAGTCTGTGAACTGGAAGATATACTTGGCAATGAAACTGAGATCATCGATGACCACGAAGACAGATCTTCTGTTGTAAGTTCGATTGGCAGAGGCGCTACAGGCGAAACTAAAACTGCTGAAATCAATGTCATCGGGATCAAAACTATTAGGGTCTAAACGAGCCCTGCGACCTCCGTACATTCCTAATGCGCCATTGCTTCTATTGTGGTCGGTGATATGTTTGGAGTACCGCAGTTCGAAGTCCGCGATCAACTCGTTTTCCGCATCCTGGCCGTTGAGGCCAGCGAAGAGGTGTATATTTGATGAAACCAACATTTTTATTTGTTAGTGCTATATTGTTATTGGCGCTTTCATAGTGATTAGCGGATGGAGAAGGTGTTATAATAGGGGTATCTGGCCTTTGATTTCTCAATCACGATTTGCCATGTGTGAGTTGTAAATTTTCCATTTTTTGGTGCTGAAGTGACCAATATTTTAAACTTTGATCGATATGAAAAGCGTAGAGAGAGAGTCAGATGTGGTGCGGGAATACGGGCAGAGTAAAAAAAAAGGAATCTTTTTACGGGGGATGAGCCATAGTTATGTGGGGGTGGCAATGGGCTGTAGCCTGTAGGTACTGTATTGACAAAACACTGTAAGTATTACTTACAACAGTGGAAGCTTCGACAGGTGAAGTCGGTCAAATTGTATGGATGAAGATTACCGTGGATCAAGAGTGAGGTTTGATGATATTTTTAATTATTCCTAGCAGTTAACGCACTGGTACGGTGATTGGAAACTCTTACAAAGACATGCCCCAACCAGAGACAGCTTTATCGAGACTTGTCATTGTAACAAGAACTTAATATTGAAAAGGAAGAGCTGCTTCAAGCAGATTTTGGCAGAAGTCGTATATGAAAAGTATGAGTTTCCGCAAGCACTTACGAAAGGAAGTGAGATAGACGCGTATGTCCTACAGAAACCAACAGTAACGAAACAATCACATTGTAACAAGCACGTTATATAACAAAAGTTGAAGAGTCGCTCCCAGGCAAGGCCTGCGAACTATTAAGAATTATTATTAGTGTATAAACAACTGGGAATCATGATAAACGTCCAACAGAGTAAAATCGACGTAGAAAAAAAGCAAGCAATTAGTAAGATATGACAAGAAATGAAGCAGAAGACAATAAACGAACGGATCAAGATAAAAAAAGAGCACAAAAACGAATGTAAAACAGCGAAAGAAAGAGATCGTCACAGAATGATGGAATGGGAACAAAATAGTCTAGTGGTTGTTGGTAAGAAGCTCAGAGATTTGCTCACTAGAAGTCTGTATTTGGTCTTTGACTTCAAGCTTGACTTCCTCAATGGCCCGATATTCCTTGGGCAAAAAAAGCAAGACAATCAAACCATTGACCACCAATGCAACGGTGACCAACGTAGATCCGAACAACACCAACACAGACAGCCAACTAGCCAACAGAGACGTAAACGCAATCATCACGTGGAAGCCAACAATCAAAAACAAGCCGAGAACGCACGAGGCAAATCTCCATTTGAATTGCCAGCCCATAATGGTGTTTTTCTGGTAGTCGTTGAGAAGAATAATGAACTCTCGAAGAGTCTGGACTCTATCGTAGGTTTTGTTTCGCTCCTGGGAAATGGATATATTGGAAAGATTTTTGTTCATGAGGATCAGGCCGTTGGCGTTGTTGTTTTTGATGCGGAGCTTACAGTAGTAGGCGAAATGGTCGGAATAACTGCCGATTCCCGGGATTTCGTCCGTAAACTCGACTCTGGCATCAATGGCCTCTAGTTTGGAGTTGACAAGCACATAGTCAAGTCTCTGGGCCTTTGTTTGGGGAAGATGTTGTCTCCATGTGTTCAAAGTGGAGTCGCAGGTGGTTGCCCCGCGTTCTAGTTGGAGATTAGGTGGCAATTGGGCAATTTCGGAGTTGCTGAGCAACTTCTGGTTGGTTGCTTGCACATACGACTCCCAGGAGTCCTTCAAGTTGGACTCCTTGCTCAATATCTCGAAGGGCAACGAGTTAGGCTTACTGTTCAAGTCGCCCACCAAGATAACCGCATATCCGGCCATAGAAAGGTTTTTGGCAATCTTCCCGATGTCCCAGGCCTGGCAGGCTCTGTGGGGCTCATAAAGAGCGTCTCCGGAAGCTGCATAAGGCGCATGCATGTGGGAATTGAGAATGGCGATTGGGAACGAGTTAGGTCCCGCTCCGCGAAGATAGGTCACCGAAAGACTCTTTCCGACGTACCAATCCCCCCGGAAAAACGCACTGGGTCTGCCGTTGACCGGGAAACGGTAGAGGAATGTCGACTCGATGGGAATCTTGGACAAAATGGCGAGTCCCGGCCCGGTTATGATCCCCGAACTGAAGCGTCTTCTGTAGGGAAAGATGGACAGCAAACGGGCGCACATGTAGTTCCAGTCCTCCTCCACCCAGACCTCCTGGAGTGCGATGACGTCATAGTCGTGTCTCTCGGTGTCGGCAAGCTGGTCTGCGATGGCTCTGAGCCGAAGTTTGCGGTGTTTTGCTACGTACTTGAGGCCCCAAGTATTGAAGGTCAAAAACTTAACTATAGAGTCGTTACTGTTGTTTTCCTTGTAGTTGGACTCGGTGGAGCTGGCCGATGCCGGGATGTACTTGGAGTTGCTGTTGAGCCCCTGGTCGCCCGAGTTATCTGTGTAGTGGCTCATATTTGCGGGAGTAATCTAGAAGGTGTCACAAAGGTATCAAGAAGGAAGCTGCAAAAAGAAACGAGTTGAAGGAGGAGAACGAGTCGAGAAACAAGTCGAAAGTCCAGATGACAGAGTCGAGATTCAAATGATGGACGGTGAGGTAGTGATTTAGAAAGCAAAAGAAGAAGAGACGTGAAGAAGAAAAGAGCAACAAACAAAAGTTTGAATTTCCAAATTTACTTTGCAACTCAACTGACTATGGATGGTATAAAATTTTTCCCGTCTTTTTCTTCCTTCTGTTCTTTACAGGCCAAAAGCAGCAACAAAAGGAAAAAACTCTCAGGATCTTTGACGTTCGTTTCTTTTTCGAGAGATGACCGCCCTTTTTGGCCCGCCGTTTTGGATGACAGAATCCAAGGCGCAAATATCCGAATATTCGTTATCAGGAACTGGCCAGGCGAATGTATATTCTTGTATTTAGTTAGCGTGGTCTTAGACAGGAGGCTGCCGCAGATATAAGTGTTTTTCGTAGGTGCGAGGTTGCTGGAAAGCCCGGCAATGGATGGTGCGGATGAGGCTAGTGTTGCGTGGATATTTGCAGGACAGTGATTTCTAAGTCCCGTACTACCGCTACATATTTGACCCGTGCCGGTGCGTATATGCGAAAATTACTAAGCTGGAGCTTAGTAATTTTTAGCAGATAGGCGCACATTTGAGGTTTAAGGTTAGGTGGGGTGTGTGAAGTAATTTTCATGGGGTTGTGATTCTGGGGGCTGGGCCAGTGCTGCTATAGCATGCTTACTATAGTGGGATGTGCGAAGAATGATTGGAGGGCTGGCGGTGTTTCAGCCCTGAGCATGTGGGTAAGTTTGCAAGCATGTGGGGATATTTGGAAGTGCTCTGGTTCGAAGCAAGGTTGACAGGCTGTCGGAAAACGAAAATCGCTTGCCGAGCCGAGCCGACGGTATCCAGAAAACTTTCTAGAAGGTGAGAAAAGGCGCAGGTGATGGTGGATATATGTGAGCCAGTGTTGGCCATGCCAACATGCAGATCTGGGACAAGGTGGTGGCCATGGCCAAGACTGACACAAAGCTGTATATATCTTCTTATATGTATATAAATAGGAGATCTTCCCGTGGTCAAACAACATTGGCACAGTCAGATGGCACTACAAAATGTCGATATAGATGAAAGATTTCCCGATGGCCATGGCCATGGCCATGGCCCATATGGCACTACAAATCTGTATATATATAAAAGATATCCCATGGCCAATATGGCACTACAAATCGTCCACATTCAAAGAAACCTTCAATACAAATAGGAATATTGTCCCGATGGAGTCCATAGATGGGCCCATCATTTGCACATTCTTGTGGGTCTGGCACTCAAGGACGTGCCTTGACTATTGCTCATCTCTCACATGCGATCTTACAGAAGCGATCTAACAGAAGCGATCTAAATGATCTGGCAATCATCTATCTATATATATATATCCTTGCATACAGTGGCCCCGATCTTATCTCATGCATTTTTATCTCGCCAGATTTATTTTTCCCGCGATTTTGCCTACAAATAAAATTCAGCTTGCTATCCCTATTTTCTGGCGTTTTCTGGCGCTTGTTGATTGCTAGCCCAACACATTCCACTCATCGCATTCCACTCATCGCATTCCACTCAGCGTCCTCGAGCATCAGAAAGCTTCCAAAGAAACTGTTCCAGCCAAGGTTGCCTGGCGGCTCATCAACACCGAAGCAGCAAGTGCCCAGTGCGCATACAACACCGTAAACGTAAAATGGACCCGCAAACGCCCATCCATAACCAGCCCGCCTCGCCCAAGAAAGGGCCAAGGGCAACGGCCAGCCCGCCCGCCTCGCCCAAAACAGACCCCAAAGAATGCCCCAAAGGCCACAAAGACTCCCCCAAAGCACCCCCCAAAGCAAAAACCATCCTCGCCCCCCTCAGACACCCAGACCTCCGCATCAACCGCGCAGCCAAGTCCTTGATCTTCAACAGCCCCCTCTCAAGGTCCATCTCCAGCCGGCGCATCTTCCGCCACCGCACAAAGCCCAAGCCCAGCGCCGCAAGCGACGCCGACGACGAGGGAGACGCAGAGGAGGCCCCGGAGGCCCCGGACCAGGACGTGGGCAAACTCCGCATCGGGCGGTCCGTGGTGTCGTTGTTGACAACCACAAGCATCTACTCGGAGTTCTCGAAGCTCAACAACGACAGCTTTGTGCTCAACGAGGCGTTCTCCGACATCGAGTCCGCGTCCAGCGACGACGCCTCGGAGACGTCGGAGGCGCCGGAAGACACGGAGCCGGAAACCGCGCCGCTCTCGCCGCTCCAGCAGTCCGTGGTGCGGGTGCTCGAGACGAAGCGCGCCGCGGTGTGCGCGTCGACCGCCGGGCGCGCGGACCGGCCCAAAACCGCCCCGGCAACCCTCCCGTGCAACCGCAGCTTGCGCACCCGCGCGCAGGGGCTCTGCCGCAAGTTGGTGGCCAGCTTCGGCATCGCCGAGGACGAGCAGCTTGTCGACGACTATCCGTGCTGGTTGCTTGCCGAGGTGCTTCTCCAGGGCCACATGTACATCACGACGCGGCACGTGCTCTTCTTTGCGTACGTGCCCGAGGCCGGGGCGGCCGGCGCGGAGCAGCCGGTGCTTTCCGGCAACGTGTCGGTCAAGCGGCACGCGGTGTCGTTGGCGTTCCAGCGCTACTGGTGCGTGTTGACGGGGTCGACGTTGTCGCTCTACAACAGCTCGACGGACTTGTACTTCCCGCTCTTGGCGATCAACTTGAAGGAGGTGTTGCGGGTGCACGTGGTGCTCCGCGGGCGGGCGCGGTCCGGCAGCAGCTCGTCGCAGTCGTCGGGGGGCGTGATCCGGTCGCGGATCGTTGCGTCGACCGACAGCCGCACCGCGGTGCGGCCGCACTTGGTGAAGATCCTCACCCCCAGCCAGACGTTCAGCATCTACTTTGACACGTTGCTTGCGGCGAACAACTGGGTGTCTGCGATCAAGACGCAGATGTTCAAGTTGAGGAACAAGGACGACAAGGTGGCGGTGAAGGTTGCGCTTGCGAACGTGATTGACGTGGAGACGAACCCGATCTTTGAGAATGCCGAGAGCATCCGGATGAAGGTGATGGAGAGCGGGGGGAGCTATGCTGTGGACGACTACTTTTTTTTGTTTTTTAATTCGAGCCGGAGCGCTGCGCGGGCGATCAGCGAGGGGGTGGCTAAGGCGGAGGCGGATGCCAAGGCGGGGCCGGAGGCCCAGGCGGATGCCAAGGCGGGGCCGGAGGCCCAGCCGAAGGCCCTTCCAAATGCCCAGGAAACTGCCCATCCAAATTCCCAGCCAAATGCCCTGGGCCTTGCCCAGCCAAATGCACCGGGCCCTGCCCAGCCAAATACCCTTCCAAATGCCGGCCTCGCCCTGGGCCCTGCCTCGCCCTGCAAACAGAATGACAACAAAGAAAACGAAATCAACGAAACAAAAAATGACACATACTGGTCCCGCATCAGCCTGCTAGACCCCCGCCCACTCGTCAGAAACATCTTTTCATCCTCAAAAATCGCAAACAGCCTCGACATGTGGACCTCACACCCCTCCCACTACGAAATCTCCATCTCCCTCGCCCGCGGCACAGAGGACCCCTTCTTTGTAAGCAGCCCGGACGAGCGCGCCGCCGCCGCCGCCAGCTTCAGGGCACATTTCGCCCTCGCAGACTCGGAGGCCCTTGTGGCCACCTACTACGCGTACCTCCAGCGCAACATCCCGCTCTACGGCAAGATATACCTCGGGTCGTCGAAAATATGCTTCCGCAGCTTGCTCCCGGGCACAAACACCAAAATGGTGCTCCCCTTTGGCGACATCGTCAACTGCTACAAGGAAAAGAACTTCAGCTTCGGCTACAGCGGGCTTGTCGTGGTCATCAACGGCTACGAGGAGCTCTTCTTCGAGTTCAGCGCCAACGAGACCCGCGACGACTGCGAGTGGCTCCTTTTGCGGCAGCTCGACCTCTTCCGCACCGCGCACGGCGCGCCGGACCGTGCCAATCCGCCGCTCGACGCCTCGGTGCGCCTCTCGAGCGCCGCGGACTCCGCGGAGGCCGCAAGCATCCAGCGCTACGGGGCGTGCATCGGGCTCGACGCCGCGCCGCCGCCGCTCCCGCTCATCATCTCCGACAGCACCTTCAACCGCGCCGCGCCGCGCCCGCCGCAGAGCTTCCGGGTCACGTGCTTGACCATTGGGTCACGTGGCGACGTGCAGCCATACATTGCGCTCTGCATGCAGCTTGCGCGCGAGGGCCACGTGCCGACGATTGCGACCCACGGCGAGTTTCGCGCGGTGGTGGAGGCCCACGGGATTGCGTTCCGCGAGATTGCGGGCAGCCCGACGGAGTTGATGTCCTTCATGGGCACCCACGGGTCCATCAGCTTGGGTTTTCTCAAGGACGCGCGCAGCAAGTTCTCGGGGTGGATCGAGCAGCTTTTGCACACTGCGTGGGCAGCGTGCCGCGACGCCGAGATCCTCATCGAGTCGCCGTCGGCAATGGCCGGGATCCACATTGCCGAGGCCCTCGGAATCCCGTACTTCCGGGCGTTCACCATGCCCTGGACGCGCACGCGAAGCTACCCGCACGCCTTCATTGTGCCCGAGCTGAAAAAGGGCGGCAGCTACAACTACTTCACCCACGTGATGTTTGAGAACATCTTCTGGAAGGGCATTTCCGGACAGGTCAACCGCTGGCGCAAGAGCGAGCTCCTCTTGGAGAAGACGGACTTGTACCAGCTCCAGCAGAACAAAATCCCCTTCTTGTACAACATCTCGCCCACGGTGTTCCCGCCGCCCGTCGATTTCGCCGACTGGGTCCGCGTCACGGGGTACTGGTTCCTCGACGAAAAGGAGACGTACACGCCGCCCGCAGAGCTCCTGCGCTTCATTGAGGACGCGCGCCGCGACAAAAAGAAGCTCCTCTACATCGGCTTCGGGTCCATCGTGGTCTCCGACCCCAAGGAGTTGACCCAGGCGGTCATCGACGCGGTCCGCAAGGCCGACGTGCGCTGCGTTCTCAACAAGGGCTGGTCCAACCGCCTCGAGGGCGGCGACAGGGAGCTCGAAATCGATTTGCCCCCGGAAATCTACAACGCCGGCGCGGTTCCGCACGACTGGCTCTTCTCCTTCATGGACGCCGCGGTGCACCACGGCGGGTCCGGCACCACCGGGGCTTCGTTGCGCGCAGGGCTCCCAACCGTGATCAAGCCGTTTTTCGGGGACCAGTTTTTCTACGCGCACCGCGTCGAGGACATCAATGTCGGGATCTACTTGCAGAAGCTCAACAGGGACTCCTTGGCCAAGGCCATCAAGGAGGCAACGACAAACACCCGCATCATCCAGAACGCAAAGGACATCGGCAAGAAGATCCGCAGCGAGGAGGGCGTGGCCAACGCAATCAATGCCATCTACACCCAGTTGGACTATGCGAAGCTGCTCAGCTGCAACAGAAGGCAGATGAGTCTGATGAAGAGCAAGGGCAAGCAGGAAAACGAGGGGCAGCCCGCGGTGGATCTGGGTGAATCCAGCGAGAATGGGCGGGGTCTGGGCCCTTCGCGGCTGTCCTCGCTTGAGTATCTGAGAAGCAAGTCGCCTTCGGACAGGCGGAAATCGAATAGTTCGTGGCTAATTATTTAGCGATTTATAGATAGATGTATAATATAGGTTTTATATTCAGGCAAGCACCAAGAGGGTAAGCACAACGGAGCAAATACGTTGGATACTGTAGATGTAGGTTGCAAATGGAAGTAGATGTGGTGAATTTATGTTTTGTATGTTGTTACATTTGATTTTCCAAGAAATGCGATGCCGAGATGTGCGGCTGCCCAGTGTGAGAGAAGCAGATATGCTTTTTTGTTACGAGTATAGCCGAGTGTCAATGGCCCACTTTATGCACGAAATTTGACATGCCAGCCATCATCAAGATTAAACCACCTTCTACCCCAATGAAAAAAGCCTGTCCTCGACCTAAGTATTTGAATGTATAGTTTACATTTGAAGTGGGCTTCAGTGAGCTCCCTGGATACTACTATAAATGATATGCAAAGCCTTTCACTCAATTACTCAAAACTGATACATACAACTAGATAAAAGCATGTGTTCACCGCCCCTCATGAGCCGAACATCTTCAATTGAATATGAGTTCCGTTGGCAGTATCGTCAGACAAGTCCTTGAATTTCTGGCGAAACTCATCCACATCAAATTTAACCAACTTCTCGGTGGCTACACGCTGCTGGCCGCTAAGCACATCGTTAACGACCGTCTTAAAGCACACCGTATTGATATGCAACAAATTGATCAACTTCTCGTGCAAATATTGCTTGAACTCGGCATCAGACAACTTATCGTCCGAAAGAACCGTCGAGTCGTACCAGCAGATCAAAGGAATGATTATCGTAAAAATCAACGTCAATTGCTTCTCGCTATGAAGCTGTTTGCAATAAAGAATCATCATCTCCACCACCAACCGAGGGTCGGAAATATCGCTTTGACGTTCTGCTAGCAAGTTGACAAGTTTGGGAATCAAAAGCTTCATGATCTTTGGCCCTGATCCGCTAACTTTTGCCGAAGGGCTGTCTTCCTCTGCTTCGGCACCTGTTTCGGCACCTGTTTTTGAGGCAGTGGAGTAAAGAATCAACGTTTTGATGGACTGGATGGTCACAGGTAATGACGATTGATGCAATAATCCATCAGCGAGATTATCAACCAATAGTTCGACATCTTCATCTTCTATTTTCAAGCTATCGCCACTCGAAGTCACCAAAACCATCAATGTCAACACAGAATTTTTGGTAGCATTGCCCCTCTTTTTGAAGGATCCCCTGATCAGCTGATAGAAATAGTTGATGATCTCTATTTGCCCGTTATTGTGTAAAATGGTGATGATTTGTTTGACACTTGAAAGGATAATAGGCACAAGCTGTTCGTAATACTCGTCGTTCAAATACATCAACGAAAAAGAATATAAAAGACATGCCAAAAGGTCAAGCTGCATCACAATAGGGAACTTCTCCACCATGAGAATCAACGAGCTGACCGATTTTCTCAATATCACAAGCTCAATATTGGACAAAGGCAATCCATTGGTTTCTGCCTGCTTTTTCTGTTTACTAATAGTCTTGTATGTGAAAGCAGGTGATTGCATCACAAAATCACCCCCAACAAAAGGAATAATGTTGATGACAGATATCATAACTACTCTAAGCAATTCGAACAACTTGTCGATGTTTTCCGTGAATTTCTCTGCCGATTGGTTCGATTGGTACTCAAAATAGTTGAGGAATAGTCCTGAAATTATATCTACAACCACCAGTTTCTCCAGATCCTCGCTCACGAGAATTAACCTGTCAAAAAGATCAATAGTCTCAGCAAACACCTGGTCCTGAAAGATGATATCTGAGGAGATTCTTGAATGCAATAGTTTGTTCAACGCCACTAGAACACGGTTGTTGTTTTTCACTTGAGAGTTGGATGAAAACAACGAAGATCCCACTGATGGAGAAGGTTTAATCAACATCTCAATGCATTGGGCAAAAAGAACAAAAAAGAAGTTCCCTGCGTCTTCCTTGAGAAGCTCGAATATGAGATTCTCCTGTTCTTCAATGATACATCCAATGACATCAACAAAGTTGATCCAACATGACTCATACAACAACAATTCAATATCCTTGTCGCCAAACTCCTCGAAATCAGCACCGTATTTCAAGTTAGAGTACTCCTTTAGCGCGAGAATCCACATAGGCACAAGAATCTCCAAATATCTGTTAACCAATTCGTTGATTTCTCTGGCATTTGCTTGGTCGGCCTCGTCTTTATTGCTTGGATCGCTGTTGTTTTTCGCATATATCTTCAATTCTGCCCACGCATTAAGAATTGACAATTTTATTCTTCGTTTGCCTCTAAGAGTGTGGATTTCCACATCTCCTATTTTAGGCTCGCTTTGCGACGAAAACTCCTCGAGAGAAGTGACCAAAATACGCAATATTCTGCCGCATTTCTCTACAGGAGCGATATTGGAGCCTATAAATATGGCGCACACATTGATGGCCTCGCTGGCCAATTTCGTCGAACTATCGCTGTTGAATGCAGGCGTAAGAGCTGCAGTTATCTGTGCTTGTTGCTGTTCTAACAAAGAGGCGGCAGAGTCGTATAATTGGTCTTTGGCGTTACCATAAATCGTGATAATGTCGCCAAGAATGTTTATCCCTATCAATCTTAACGCCATGATGGTAGAAGTAGACGCACTGAAGGAAACCTTCACCAAATCCTGAATTTTCGACTGGAAGTCAATGTACAACTTTCTGTTAGTTTTTGCCTGCAAAAGCAACATTCTGATCAAGTTCAACACAAAAATTTTGAACTGGGAGCTGGATGGCTCTTCGGTGTCGTTTTCCACTATTTCGTTGCCCTTATCAGCGCCTTTAGGAACAGGGGCTTTCTTACCAGATGCTCCTTTACTGTCCTCGTCCTCGCCATCCTCACGTCCATCGTTCTGGTTCTCTGCAGCTTTGGCCATCGATTCAATCTCCTCGTCCTGCAAATCAACCTTGATTTCTTTCTTTTGATGCTTTGTGAGAATCAAATGGTACGAATTGTACAAGTCCTGGTACAATTTGTTGCGTGGAATTTTATATAGGGTGTTCAAGATGTTAAACCAGGTTATATCGACCGACGAGTCCAACCAGTACATTATAAGCATCTGAAGGTCTTTCAGGTTAGGATTGATGTCCACACAGACCCATAAGAACTGCTTGATATCTTTTTCAAGCACAGAATCAATTGAGAATGTCTTGATCAACTGGAAATAGCAATTAAGAACAAGATTCCAGAGCTCAAAGCTGCTTGAGAGCGGCGCAATGTCATTCGTATCATTGAAAATCGGCATTGACTGGTAATTGGCACTTCCTAGAGTCGCCTTAAGATTGTTTCTGACCAAGTAGTTCAACACTTTGATGTAGAACTCCAAGGGGAAAATGGATTTGTCAAAAATCATCAAACTTGGCAAAGTCTTCAATATCTCTCCTATGATCACATTGTTGACGTTTTCGGTGAACAACAACGTTATCAAAAGCCCGTTGATGATCTGCTTGCTTTTAGGCTTCAACTCGCGGAGATTAGGCCCCATAGAGATCACTATAGACTTGAGAAGCTTAGCAACCAACGTCAACGACGGGAAGAACCAGTAGAAGTTGGAGTTGATGTTGGACGACTTGTGGATGCTGTAATTATCGTCGAGATAGACTGTTTCAAGCATGTTGAGAATTTGCGAGCATAATGCAGGAGATAGAGTGAGCTGGTTGTCTACGAGCGTGACTAACGCGTTCAACGACCAGAAATGGACCACCGGATGAGGGTCCATGGAAAGAGACATCACCACGTCTACAATGGAATTGAAGCTGATGGAATTGTACTTATAGATGTCTGCAATAATCAATGCATCGGCAGATCTAGTGAATGGATCATTATTATTGACAATATCTTTGATATGGATATCGACTCTCTCCTGGATGTCCTGGAATTGCGACGACAAGAGACCAAAACTGTTGGCGTTCAATTGGAACAAAAACAACTCCTTTAAGTCAATCGCTTTCAAAGTCTCCATAAAGGTGACAAGCACACTGTTATCGAAGACATAGTTCTGCTTTTTGCATACTGTCAATACACCATGAATGACAATAGAGGTGTTGATCATAATTGCCTTCAATCTAAGTTTGGAGATTGTCTTCTTTTTGCTCAAAAGATTGCCTCGTAATTGCTCGAGTAACGACTGCTGGATCTTGGAAGAAAGAGTAGGGAACACGATGGCAAAAATCTCTATAGAGAGATCGATAATCGAGGTATTCAAATCATAACTGAATTCCTCAGAGGAGGAGTACGACTCGTCGTATACTTTCAATAGATAGTCGTTGATCATCATTCCAGAAAATGGATTGAACAATATTTTCTCCTCATACATATCGACCCAATCAGTGGATGCATTTCGTAAATTATTGCTTGCTACCAGTTCCTCTCTGAGCTCTGGTTTGACAAACTCACTGCTGGTTAAAGAGGGAGTGTCCTGGACGCTCAAAGAGCTGTTTTTGTAGTCAGCTCTGTTATATTTCACCGACAATTCGGATATGGTGTTATTACGGTTAACTTTGCTGGTAAGACCATAAGTTAGCCCGTCATGAACAAGATATAGATCGTCGTTGTTCAAATCGTTTCCCACAGAGGTAGGATGTGCGGGATTTGATAAACGGCTCTCAAAAAGCTTGAGCTCCTTGTCGCGTTCTCTTTCTTTGTCTTTGAGGATGTTGTGGAGATCTGTATGCACCTGCTCGTTATAAATCTCGGGATCGGAGAAGTTTTTGAGCGCAAAGATAAGAATAGACGAATTGAAATCGTGTTTGAGCTGATGCGACAATTTAAGATAACACTGCAAGATTCTCTTTTTGTGCATCAAGATGACCTTTTCCTTTTCCTCGTCGTACGAGTCCTCGCGTTCCTTACCTGTAAGTCTATTCAAAGTAGATTCTAGGGAGTTCATATACGACAAACACTTTGTCAACAAAAACGACGTCTGTTTGGATATTTCAGGCGTGATGGTGATGTTGTTCAAGAAATTGAGAAGAGACGTCAAGGAATAGTTTCTGATCTCCAAGTTTCTGAATATCTCGTCCATACGGCTTTTGAGAAGCTGAGAGTCACTGGACAACGAGGACTGGTAATTGTGAGTAAGGAGGTTCTTCCAGAAAATGAAAAACTGCGAAATGTGGATTTTCAAAAAACTTTCGTCGAAATTCATCAATCCGCAAAGCAACGTCCAGCTGATGAGGTTTTTGTTGAACGATAACTGGATTTCTGTAAGAGAACGTTCCGTTTTTGACGCACTGCTGCCTATCAAAGACGAAGAGGTGATAGTCGACATGCTTTTCAATTGCGAAGACGCAAACGTCAATGTTCTGGCTATAACGTCCTGCGAAACATAATCCTTGTCGATATGCTTGATCAAATACGCGATAGTGGTAGCATAACCGTGTACCTTCGAGAAATCAATCACTACATGCGAAGTTTCTACAGCAGGGCCATTCGGAACTTCCCCAGCGGCGGAAACCGCCCTGGAATGGGCAACAGTGCGAAAGGATGTCTGGATTTCGTTGAGACAATGGTTGATAATGCTGCTGGCCTGATTAGGAAAGTTTTGGCAGTAGTAGATAAACGCGTTGGCAGCATGGATTCTGACGTTGAAGTTCTTGTTGGAAACAAGCTTGAGAAGCAATAGTTTGAGCTCTTCCTGCTGACTATTGAGAGAAGGCTCGATATCCTTAATAAGCACCTGCAAAAGCTTGAGAAGAAGCTGTATATAGTTGACGTTTTTGACAAGATTGACCTCGTTATTCAAGTATTCTGTGTCTATGAGTTTTTGAAGAATGATCGTCTTATTATACTGTCCAAGAGCCTTGAAATAGAAGTTCTCGTAGAACCAGTAGATCTGGCCAAACGTCTTGTAGTTGTTGAAATGGTCCAAGGACAATAGCTGATCAGACACAACCGACTTCAAGCTGTCCAAAATCACAAAAAAGTTGTCAAAAAGGAATGTTTGATTGGTGATGTCGTTGGAGCTCAAAAATTGAATAAGCGAGATGAATATTGTGGATCTAAGTATAGGATTGTCGTTGGACAAATACAAGTTTACATAGTACACCAAAACACTTTTCAAGGTGGTTATGTTCTCTTTGAGCAAGTTTGTGTAGAATATCTCGGCCAAAGACTTGGCGGCCGCAAGTCTGATGACCTTGTGGTTGCAGCAAAGCCCTATGAAGTAGTAGTTGCTATAATCCTTAGTAAACTGGGTAATGAACGTGTTTTTCTTGTCCTTGGTAGAGGAGCCTGTTTTCTGCTGCTCAAGCACAAGTTTGGCCCCAACGGACGCATATTTTTTGTCGCTGCTTATCAAGCGGCCCAAAATCTCAAAACTGTTAGCAATGGGTATTATGGACAACGAATTGCCCCCAATATCGTTGTAATTGCGAATGGCGTCCTTGGAGTCCAACAAGGACGACTTTATGAGCTGTTTGACCACTTTTAGGAGCTTTGAGTGCAAGGAATCGTCGATTATAGCATCGCCGTGGTTTTTCAATATTTTGACCAACAAGTTGGTTAGTTCGATCAAGCTCAAACTGGACGAATACGCGCTTTTAGAGCTTCCGGTGATGTTCTTGACCGATTTGTAGCCGTACTGTACGAGGATTGGCGCCAAAGAGGCCAAGTCGTAGCCAAAATTCTCGAAAATATGGGACAAAATGATTATGGAGAGCAAGTGTTTGTTAAGAGGTGATGTTTCCGCAGACAACAACAGAGAGCTTGTGAAGAAATTGTTTTTCTTGTCGCGAGTGACAATCAAATTGATAAACTTGTTAGCACAGTCGTACAATGAACTGTTGTTTTTTGAGCCTAACAAGTTGAACGTCAAAATGTAATTTTTGGCTACAAGATTGTCCAACGAGACGGACAAATGACTGGCTGATAGAGCAATGTTCTTTTCATCGTTGTAAAAATCAATGAATGCGTCCAATTGAGGGAGTATTCTGTCAAAGATTGCCCGCTTCTCTTGTGGATCTATCGCGTCCTGTTTGATGATGGTTTCTGTGAGGTACTGGAAGATCCCAGTGTGAAAGGTAAAGATCAGATGTTTGGCATCTGGATCCTCCTTCAAGGACGCAGCTACTTCGCTGAAATCAAACTGTGCCATTCTATGAGAAATTTGGGTGTGCAGTAGAGTTGATTTTGGCAAGTATCGAGTCTTACAGGACGTCATAGACAGATCAACTGAAGATTCTCTTTGTATGGAACATTTCAAAAATAGACGCAAAAACACACGTAGATGAAAATCTAACTGGCATTTTTCATTTGTTCCGGGTGATCATTCGGCCGAAGCATGTGTGATTGACGTCGCGGGGGAATGAATTACTGAATATTAGTGTCCACAGGTACAACTGAATCCTGGCATATATGGCTATATGGTCAGGTAGTAATATGTATGTAGCGCTTTCGAGGCGTTATTATTACAAGAGCCATAAGTAATCATTTTGAGCGTAAGATGTCATTAAGATGAACTAACCGTAGGAATTTTCGAGATACCAAAGAACAACATAGAGACGAGCATTGGTATTTGATGGTAGCAGATTCCACTCCACATTACTCCGATGAGAACTGTCGATCTCTTCAAGAGCTGCAATAACATGACTGAAGACTGCCTCGTCAAATGTTCGAACATCAGAGTGTAACGTGCGTATAGTAATTATGCCCCATTTTACCCTCCTCCGAATTTTTCATGTCCTGATTTGTTCCATACTTACTTTTTCAACATTGAAAAAAAAATTTTTAGCTGAGGTATACCTCAGCTTGAGAGCAGTGTTGTCTCGTACAAAAGTGCCTGGTTCAAGCGGAGACTCACATATGCACAACGGGGACGTGAAAGGCAAGACTCGGTTTCATTACACAGCACACAAAAAATGTTCAGAAGTATAGTGAGGGCAGGCGAGACCAAACAGATTGGTCTCAACCAGTTCACAAGAACTTATCTCACAAGCTCCCCATCATTATCATCGGGTGATGTTCAATTAGAGTCTAGACCAAGAAAGAAGATTCTTGTTGGAAAGGCCAGACCAGCTATATACCACAAATTTGACACATTGGTGCAAATGAGTGACGGATCGGTGATAGTACGAAGAACACAGTTTCCAAAGGCAGAGTTCAAGATGATCAACGATCAAAGAAACAGTCCATTGTGGAATCCTTCCAAGAAGAACTTGGCTCTTGTCAACGAAAAGGCTGCCGGCAGATTGAACAAATTCAAGGAGAAATACTCTCTTTTCTCGCAGTTGGATAAAGAAGCAGAGGAAAGTAAAGGCACAGCCAAGGCTAAGGCCCCAGAGGCTAAGGCTAAAGCAGCTGAAGAAGAGGAAGACCTTGGTTTGGACGACTATCTTGAGTTGTTGGGAGCTGATGCCAAAGAAGTCCAGGCAGGAGGGAGATTGGCCACTAAGAAGAAGCCAAGCAAGAAGAAATGAGGAATCATATCAAAGTGTGTATGTAAATAGATTGTTGTGTCCAATGTACGAATTGCCCTGATAGGTATATTGAAAGTTTTGTGAAAATCTGTATGTCTCTATGCAATAATATAAAGATGTGAAACTCATGATAGACCATAAACGTTTTTTGTGTTGGTCAACGTTGAATTGTGGCAAAGTTTATATACAAACTGCGATAATTGGTCATGGTTTTTAGGCCGTCAATACACCATGTACGAACAGAATGTACTTTCAACTGTTGCACAAGCTGCTTGAAATAAACTCCAGTAACAATACTCATCAATAGCTGGATGAAACTTTTCTATAGTACCATTACCATATTCTATGAAAGTGCAGATTCTTCAAGATGCTCATCTTCTCTGACGCAATCCAGGCAGTGTCAATGAACTTGTCAAAATAAGCTGTTTTAGCCGTCATTCCTTAGGGAAATTTATTTGGACACATTTACGAACCGCTAGAATTGTCTCATGGGCCATTCCTTTCCGAGATATGCTGTCTACTAACCTGAGCTATTTACAATGCTGCATAACGATGAGCCCTGCTCCGATCTTTGAGTGCTTTTACCCGAAACAACCAGTTTTTTCCTGGACAAGCCAGAGCCATCACATCACCATACATGGAACGCATGCTATTCAAGCTGATGTCATCATACAAGATACCAACATGCACTATTTGTAGAGCTTTCCCAATACCGTTAAACCCCGTATTGGCTTTGGCAGCGATGTTTTGAGTACCTTCCCGTTTAGGAAAGAAAGACTGGCCAAAAATGGAATATGAGCAAAACTCGTTTTTGGCGCTATCAACGGGGCACAAAAAACAAATCAAAACAGGAAGGAAAAAATGATGGAATTCAGTGCAGAAAATATCACTTTTAGCATATTAATAATCGTAGAGTTCTCACTTTCCCAGTTGTTCCTGGCAGATGTTCCTGTACCTTGTGTGAATTTTGTATCAACATAACAGCCGCTGATAATCAAACTATCTCAACTCTCCTTGTTCTTTTAGAATATATTCTCTCATCAACGTTACCAAACACACCGATAATCAAATAATCAGAAAAAAATGGCTGACGGAAGCACTATCATCGATGTTATTCTTGCAATCTTATTGCCTCGTACGTATATGAGTTTCTAGCACAGCGAGTTTATAGGGATTATCCCAGAATCTAGTGCTCGTCCGTCCTCATTCTAGAGAGCCGGAATACTAACCTATCGTTTTAGCTGTTGTATGTATCCTCCTTCAAATATAACTCCCTGCTTCAAATATTCTCATCTCATCGCATGTGATAAGTCAAGAGTGGTGTTACTAACTTTTTTTATAGGCTGTCTACATCAAAGTCGGTACTGGAAGTCAATTATGGATCAACCTTGTGTTGTGTTGTTTTGTCTGGTTCCCAGCTATCGTTCACGCTCTTTATGTTGTCTTCACTCGCTGATTTTAGCGTTTGAGCTCAGACTTTCGGACTGTGTTCACGACTATTACCGTTTTTAGTCATTCTGCTCTGTCACTGAGCATCCCGTTTCTTTGGTGGTTTCAGCTTTAGCCATTGTTCGAATATGCTTTATGATAAGATAATTATAATAAGTGAAAAAAGTCTCCTGAATTTTGGATTGTGATGTAGCGCATGACATGTACATGACATGCGGTCAGGGCGGGCGCATAGAAGCCTGCAAGATGTGCTTCTACTGTGATTACAATCATCTTTTAAAGATGTAAAGCAATGAAGGAATCCCGATTGACTATGGTTTTTAAGTCTAAATATATGAAAGTCTATACAATACATCCTGTAAACAGCCAAAGAAAAGCAAAGAAGAGTAGATATCTTACACGAAAAGGTTGTAAGCAAACAAGAACAAGTACAATACAATGGTGTTTGATCCGAACACATGTATGTTAGCACCATCGCCTTTGGATTTGGATGTCTTCGACGTGGTGGAAAGACCGTTGTCAGTGATACTAGACAATGTCTCAACCTCGATGCCATCGTCTTCAGACGAGGCGCTGCTGATCCAACTTGTGACGTCAGAGCCTGAAACGGTAGAGTCAAACGAAGTGGAGTTGCTTAGGAAAACAAAGGCATTTCCGTCACTACCAAATACCACACCTCCGGACATTGTGGACGAGATGTCTCTGTATAAAGTTCCTGGAACAGGGATACCAGTTTGAATGTCACCGGTTCCTTGGTAGTCGTGGAGTGTCGAGTACATGCTGTAACGCTCCGTATAGTTCATGACTTCAAAAATATCGAACTCACCACATCCGGAAGACCAACAGGAACAGTTAGTGTTGGTAGCGTACTGAGAGGTTCTTGGGATTTGCGCATTGAGTAACCAGATGGCAGGCATGTCGTAATTGCTGGTCGAGGTATCCTCGCTGGTTTCCTCCGGCATTTGAAATTCAAAAAGAAACATCTTGGTGACCCCGTAATAGCCATGATACGCAGGGATGCCTTTTCTGTAAACACCACAATCTTTGTTGATTCCAGAGCTTTCACATGATACATTGGAGAAAATCACATACTCATCGTTGGATCCAATCAATGTGTCATCAGCCAAAACGGTTGCCAGAGATGCTTCAGACACCCCATCGGAGTCTGCATAGGTCAAAGCTTTTCCTAGACATGACGAGTTTGTGCCTGCCTTGGTCAAAAAGGTAACATTTTCAGCGGTTTTTGAGCTGCTATCATAGTAGGCCATTCTGCTCCAGCTGTTATTGTCGCTACTGCTGGTGTAGGAATAGCTCTCAGCAGTGTATGCTGCAAACTTTTTAAGAATCAAAGGACCTCTGAAATGCACGGCGAGTTCTTCGTCGAGCGGAGCATTGATTCCGTCAAAAGTGACCTTCTCGGAGCTGATTTCACAAGAACAGGAATCAGAGTCTGGGTCGTTCAAAGCAGAAACCTGGTTGTAATAGCCAGAAAACCCTAAGTTGGAGAACTCCAAGGCTCCGTCATATCCGTGGATGTGCTGGGAAAGAAATAACACTATCAGAAGAAATGCTATACTGAACATTTTCTGTATTCAAAAGTATTTAAGCTATATTAGAGGTTTGGTTTAGAGATGAGTAGTTGGCAATGAACATGAAGAGCCAGCGTGATGTAATACTGAAGCTCTAATCTATGTTTTGCAAAAAAGAAATATAATCCAGGGGTGAGTGACAGATATCGTCAATATATAACAGATTCTCTACATGTAGCGAATGCCGAAAACTTTTCACCACTAAAACAACGGCCCTATCACCCTCAATCTTTGTATACGCTGGAAATCTATAAGCCTTGTTCAAAAATTCCTACTATTTCCTCTAAGCCTGGCTTAAAAACTCCATGAGAACGCGAATTTGGAAGGATTTTTCAGGCTGAGTCCTTGAGGCTGTGCGACCTTGTAATGGACTCTGTTTGCATACCACACGTTTATTACAGGTTTGTTCGTTATGGGAGCGAGCGGACATCGGGCTCACGTACGAAACAGCCCGTGAATATTTATACCGAGCTGGAAGAAGTCAGTAGCCTTAGAAGCTCCGGGCTGCTACATTAGTTTTGTTTCCGACCCAAATTAGATTACCTTGCATCTTCTACGGTGCCTGTATATAAAGGCGAGCCCAATTATAGACCCTTTTTTGTAACAATGTACATCGGTCTACATCGCGTTTCAAATCTCAGATTAACGATCAGCCCGTGTAACGAGGTTCTGGTTCCGGAAAAATAGAGACTCAGAGAAATTCCGGGCTGTGCACAGGGCGAGCCATAACAAGGGACAGTCATATTGTTTGATCAAGAAAAACAATAGCGTTTTTCTAGTCATGAAACTGATAAGCTCTAATTGCAGTCTGAAAGGAGCGTCTTTGTCACATTATCGCTTGTGTGTCGATTTTGTTGCATAGTTCTTCATTTGCTGTATTTCATTGACGTCAACTCATCGCACCATTTGTATGGTTCCCGCATAAAGGTACAGTAACCGAACAACAAAACATCACCATAGGCTCCAAAAGCCTAGCTGTGGCTGAGGGGAAAACAAAGTCAAGCGGGGCCATGCGCAGCTTAGTATTTTTACAAAGCTATATTCAGCTAACTTCATTTATACTCGGCGTCTGAGTTTAATGACTCTGTTCCCAAACAAGGCATCCCCCAGAATGGTGCCTTCACCGGGCCCGGTGATGCAAATTACCGGGTAATCTCAATTTACCCGCTCATAACCCACCTCGTGTTTTTCCCACCTATCACGTGTTCTCATTAGGGGTTGTTGGCCCTTTCGCCATCAACACTTCTAACCATCGACAAAACATAAAAAAAAAAATTTCCCACACCAACTATTCTAACCATTACAGATCCTCTTTCAACATCAGAAAACACGGTACGCGCAAATCTAATATCTGATTTCTAGAAACACCGTCTCGTCTCCTACAACTTGGAGGCCTCCATTTGCTTATTTTTTTGTTCTTTCTAGCCAAATTTGCTGCCTATATCCATTAGTAAGCACCATTTCTGTCTTTTTGGTTGTTTTCTTATTTTTTATTTATTTGTTATTGTGCGGTATAACCCAGCAGATCCACAAATATGGACGCGTCAAACGACCCCAACAGCCACAACACAGGGGAAATCTCCATCGATCCGGAAATGATTGGAGCTATCAAGGGCGAAGATGATATCACTGCTGCTGCCACTGCCACTGCTACTGCTGCTGTGGCAGCTGCAGCTGCAATTGAAAACTACGCTGCTTCTGCAGCACCCAAAAGCCACGCTCCTATTTTACCAAGAACCAAACACCAGCAGCAGCAGCAACAGCAGCAACGTGTTTTTGACTCATATGATGCGAAAACACTTGATGAAATGGGCATCACCGTCTCTAATAATCTTGTAGACCATGCGGGTGGTGCCCATTCAGGCGACCTCAATCGTCTGCAGGAACATCAAAATCATGCAGATGTTGCAGAGGGCATTGCAAATTCCTTTCTAGAAGGCGCTGTAGGCTCCGGAACAGGCACTGAAGACGCTGTTCCGTCTTTGTGTCTGCGATGCAAAAAGTGCTTTGAAAATGAGCCAGGAAAAAAATACAGATTATGTCCACATTGTCGGGGTTTGCAAAGAGAACGTTCTCGTAGATGGCAAACAAAGACTAAAAACACCAAGGGCGCATGCAGAAGATGCGGCAAAAATATTCCGCTTGACTCTAAACAGTATGTTCTTTGTCCAGACTGTCGTCAGTCTCTTCGAAAGAGAAAAGCAAATAGAGCGGCGCAAGGAAAATGCGTGCATTGTTCTGGGCCTAACGATTCAGTAAATAACGAGTTCAAAGTGTGTCAAAGATGCCGCGAGAACGACAAATTGAGACGTGCGAAGCTTGAACTGCAGGGCGACTGCAATAGATGCGCACGGCCTCTTTCACGTGAAGATCTACATAGCTATAAAGTGTGTGCAAGATGTAGAAGCAGAAAAAAGAGAAACACGGTTAGCGCAATGGATGATCTTGGTGTTTTGCAGGTAGGTTCCGATTCCAGCAATCCCACCGGTGATTCTTCTGCTGGTTTGGCTACTGGCACTGGTCTTCCTTTTGCCATAGACGATATATCGGAAGAGCAATTCAATCGTGTAACCAGACAAATTCATCTACAACAAGGCAGACAATCAGCGGAATTGGCTGAACAACAACGCCAACAATTACAGGCTCAAAGAGCTGCTGTAGAAATAGCACAACAACAAAAGAGTCACGATATTTCTGCCTTAGAACAACATCAACAACAGCAACAACATCTTCTTCAGCAGCAACAACAACAACAGCAGCAACAACAGCAGCAGCAACAGCAGCAGCAGCAACAGCATCAACAGCAACAGCAACAACGTGTCCAGGAAGGTATTCAAATGGAGGAGAATGCTGTCAAAAATGAAACCCAAAGAGATATCCAAAGCGATGCAGAAACTAGCTTTATTACTGACACTATTGTCCAACAATTGCAGAATGCCAGCAGTTTTGTGGCCAATGCTGCTTTAGGATCAAGAAAGATCGACGATAATAAAATTGATTCGGACTTGCATGGGGGGAATCATTCAAACGAACAAAAATACTGTGTCAGATGCTCGAGCTTTTTCTCTGGTGATGAGAACGACACGGTGTGTCCTAAATGTAAAGATAATGAGGATCCTGCTGCCGCTGCAGTTGCCGCTGTAGCCGCTGCAGCCTCAAAGGCACACGAAGACGAAGATGCAAACTTATTTCTCAACCCCGAAGGCACTGTTCTGGATAAGAAATAGCGTTGGCTTAGATAGGTAGGTGAGCTTTGCGTGTATTTTTAGTAGTATGGATAATTGACTATATAAAATATATGGTTTTTGACTAAAGTGAACGCGGTTCATGACAATTCTTGCTTACGCATCTGGCACTGTAAAGAGCTGCAAAAGCTTTCAAGTTTGTGTTACAGCATTGAAGATGAAGTTTGACTGTTTGTCGGTTATGGCTTAGACGTATTGTACTATCAAAAAAATGCTTGAAAACGGTGCACCTTGACGGTGCTTAAGAAACTGCTTGGACCACCATTTGTTTCCAAGATTGAATTTTCAAAAAAGAAAAAAAAAGAAGTCTACACCCAGACTCGAACTGGGGACCAACAGATTTGCAATCTGCTGCGATAGCCACTACGCCATGCAGACCTTTTACGAACGTTTTGCGTTTTGATAGGAAGTAATCCATTAGAGCACGCTCCTCACTTGACTAAGCGTGTCAAAAACTAAAACCTGAGTGGCATGAGCATTGTACAGTTTACGTAGACAATGAAAAATAGTGATATTGACTTGTAACAAGTGTTGTACAACAATCGGACAAATACTAGATAAGACATTCCCATTCATCCCCAATATACCAAACTATTAAGGCATGTTTGGCTTTCTGATGGTAGCTAAATGGAAAAAAGCTATCGTTTCTACTTTTCACCATTTGTAGTTGTTACTCTTTTGAGCTATGACAGCTTCAAAAAATCTCGAATCCAAAAATTAGATTTTACTGCCCTGGAATTTCAAATCCCAAATTCATGACGAGATTTGAAGAAACGTCAGTTGAAGATATCATAAACCAACTGTTTATGTAAGTAACAGAAGAACTACATGCTCAATAGGCTTTCTAGCTTCTGCTTTTTGTTTTTCGGAAATTATCAACTATTTTTTATAATATCTTCAATTTTAGCTCCTAAAATACATAAATTAAAAAATAATATAAAAACTCCTTTCGCATCTCTTTGTCCATCTTTAAGTAGACGCAGTAGAACACTTTATAACCGTTTCAATAGTCTTTATATAGTAAAATACAACCTACTACCACGAATCAACCTAATAGAATATCTCTCTCATCACCCCTAATCAATCTATTCTGAATGCACCGCGACGCAGTTCCATCTCAGTCTCTGTATCCTGTGCATTCCTGTAGTTGTACTCGTTAGTTATGCTATCTTTTATGAGACACACCTGAACCAACGCCATTGAAAAGTCCATACTGAGAAAAAGAACAACTGCAATGAAAATCATTGCCCCATCGAGGATCAACAAGTAGGACTCGTGATGAAACATCCTTCCAAAAAAACCTTCCTGATACTCAACGACTCTATATATTGATCTAATAAGAATGAAGATTGAGACAGCAATCAAACTTAAAACCATAGCTTTCCACGATTTCCTTTTGCGAAGAGAGTGAAAGTCGTCGCATTTGTGTAGCCATTCGTGGCTTTCTAACTCACCGCTCATTATCCTGCTGACAAAGAAGTACACAATCGAAAGTAGAAAGAACCCAAAAAAGGCAATCTGAACAAAGAGTCCGATCAAAACAATTTTTTTACCGAGATTATAAGAAGAGACGGTTTCTTGCACAAGAATTCCACCGCCGACAGCTTGAAGTAGAAGGGAAATGACATCGCCGGTCACGAAAAGTTTTGTGAGGAAGCGCAAGGGAATGATGTATCCGTCTGCGAAGTCGAATGCTTTGAGAACCTCTCCAAAGACCATGTATATGGATGCGGCCATGAAGGCAGGTGAGATCAATAATGCTAATGTTTGTCCAATATATGGACCTAGAGCATCGATGTTAGATCTTGAAACTAGTCGGCAAACATAACCTATAGGTTCTAAGAGAATGCAGACCACGTAGGGAACCATGATTAACAAGTACCTTCTTCTTATCTTCAGCAAAGATGGTGTTGAATAATACAGGCTCGGATTGTGTCTACCAACGAAACGATAGAATCTCGCCAAGAGACCCAACTGAATCAATGCAACAATGAAGAATATTACCACAAAGAGGATATTAGCTCCGAGATTCGGGGTATAAAAGTAGGGTTCCCACTTTCCATCACTGGCAGCCATTGCTAATATGTGTTGCAACTGTCAAAGCTTGCTTGAAAGAATTTTTGGGGTAAACTTCGGCACTCTAATAATCCAATATCAGGCAAACAGCAGCAACAAAGATTTAAAACTAAGGGCACGGCTCAGTATATGTACTTTTAATTATACATCTCCAGGTATTTTTAAGTCAAAGATACAGCCTCAATGTAATGGGCTCTAATTATGTAGGAGAATGTCCTGCGTCGGATAATGAGTCGGATAATGAGTCGGACTACTTACCCTTTTGATGTTTTTTGGTTGCTATTGGCCCGAGATATGTAGATGCATCCGAGATGCTCTCTTGCATGAAGAAAAGGCGCCGTGGCTTCATCTCTTCTTACGTGTAAACACAGGGTGTCTACCCTCTTGCAGACGTTTTCGATGATCCAAAGAGTCATCGGCCCAAAGAGGCGTTCTTCATGTTGTTAGATAATAGAACAGCGTCTGTTAACGAGTTGTACAGCTGTAAGAAGGACGAAAGCGGAAAAAAATTAGCGGGAAAAACCATATCCGTAATACTTCGCCCCAACAAAGGGCCCTTTTTGCAAGAGAAAGAGCATTGAACCATCAGTTAACTATTTATAGTTTTCCGTATTTTGACCCTTTTTAGCATATTGTTCCCTGCCAAATCTTTTCCACAGTACGTAAAGAGGCAGAAACTCTAATACACTCTCTTTGAGATGGGAAAATAACAGAGGCTGAACACTTGAATGCCAAGCACAATAACCGTGTCTGTCTGACGAGTTTCACACTCCTGCAGTGAAAGAGTGTTACGTTATGTAGCTACTGATTCCAAAACTGTAAACATAAACTTGACTTATAAAATATCCCCAGCTTCTCAATTAAGTGACAAAAGATCAGAGTCCGGATTGCTTAGCCCTAGAAATAGTATGCCTATTACAATCTCTAAAAGTGTATTTTTCAACCGTTGAGCCACCACAGAGACACTATCGAGTTCATACATGTCTTTCGCCCCTTGGTATGAGCTTGTAACCTGCAGATAAAGTACCTCCCACTTTTGGAATCAACAGTAAAAGGTCAGGCACGTAAGGATCAATAACAGAGCATGTTTGCTTCAAAACCAGATACTTTACCAAGATATAGTTAACGTCAAGTGCCAATTCGATATGGATATAACTTGAAGGTGCTATCCTGAACCCTCTCTCTATAACGCCATCATACTTTCCATCGACTTCACAACCTTGTCCATACGATACCAAAAGCGTCATGTCAGAAGTGTTCAAAATGATGGCCGACATTGCTCTTTTGAAGCCACACGGCACAAACGCTAGCGTATTCCTATGTTTCGAAGGTAACTCATATACTATAGTCCACTTCTCAATTGGATCATCCGCTCTTCTAATAGTTGGATATCCACGCCAGTCAAAAACTTCACCATGTCCAAGATTAGAAGAATGGTACCAGGTTATTGCAAATAGGTTTCCCTTTTTGGCGTCGTCGACTCCGTTTTTGGACAAGTGCCTGTTAAAGTGTTCTCTAATCAGCTTACAAGTTGTGTGAGGCATGCTTACGAATGCGTCGTGCTTTCTGATGAAATTGTCCACATCGGAGTCTGGTAGAAAAAAGTTGACAAAACATCCTCCCATGACATTAGCTATTGCGGGTTTGTCCTTATATTTGGTGATAAAGGGGTATAGCTTTCGTGGTCTTATTGGTGGATAAAAAGACGTACCCGTATTTTCGTACCGAAACGGTATCAACACATCATCAGTTAAAATTCCATCGCGTAACTGTTTCTCGTTGACACCAATCAACTTCCATCCACCAGACTTCAACTCACTAGCCTCAAGTGGGCGTTTTTTACATAATACGTCAAGTCCAGGTCCCCATTTTACGTAATAATCTCTTGGGGTGACCAATTCTCTCAACCATTCAGGCCCGTATCGGCTTGAAGAGTCAAATGTCTCTTTTTGCTTGCTTTCATATCTTTGTTGGGTCTCTTGACTCGATGCTGCCCCAACGATAGCTGCTTGTTGCCGCACCAAAAGCATAAGGTGTTTCAAGTCATCAGGATCAATGTTAGCTCCCTTTTGTAGTTCAGCTCTACTGACTTTCTCTGTAAGAAGAGGAGGTTCTGGCAGTCTGTCAGGATTCGATTCTGGAACTAAGCTTGGATGATCTTCGCTCTGTTGTGGAGCGGCACCATGAATATTGTTAGCCGCGTAAGCAAGTTTCAAGGGATCGGGTAGATCCTCAGGCCTTGCCAGCGGATCCGTCTCAACCACCTTTCTATCAGCGATTCTTTTTGCATTACTGGTGGGTTTACTGGCGGGTTTTGCCTCTTCGGGTTTCTTTCTTTTAAACCAGCCTATGACGCGTTTGTGCTGTGCCATTTTGAATTAATTAATAAGAGTGAAAATTAACGTCCTCAAAGGCTGTGGGTGAGATAAGTGCCGAAGGAATAAGTAACGTGTCACCTCGCAATGGAAAAAGGATGTAAAGCTATTGTTATCGCAATTATTGATATGGTGTTAATGATTCTATTGAAGTTCAAACAGGTAGTTTTTTGATCAAAAAATGTGTTGATCATCGTTCCTTTAAGAATGCCATTTGTAAGTTATGCTAGGAAAAAAAGCACTTGTGTGTGCTTAATTTCGCATTTGACTTCCATACCTGACTATGAGCAAAAGCTCCTATGAGACAAACAGAGCTATAGTTCTGCTTTCGAAGCTGTATTCACTGTAATTAATTTCTCTTGATTACTTACCCATTTACATGCATGTGAAAGTAAATTTAAGCCAAAATGCATGCGGGTGCATGATTTCGCAGTAAATACTGAAAATCCTTTCAGAAGAACACCCCCCCCCCTCCTTTTGCATTTCAGAACAGGAGACTAAATTATGATCTAATGTCTTGAATCATGATCACAGTATAGCCAGCTCTTATGTCGACGCAACTTTCTAAGAAGTCTGGGGGGTCTTACACTTTTTTCTCTGTTAAGAAAGAAGAAGGGAGGGTGCCTCTCAGTTTGCAAATTTCGAGCTGAGTCTCGGCACAAAATTCACATTGGCACCTACAATATTGAGCTGACTCTTAATAATTCCCATCGCGTATCCTCCTTTACCCTAAATACGTATGTATTAATGTGAAATTTAGATAGGATCTTTGAGCTCCTTCTCAAATCCTTTCGTAGTATCGCTCAAAGGAAACCAAAACATCGCGCCATAACACTACCGAACTTATTCCGCAGCGCTCAATAAAACAGCACATAGAATGGGGCTAGCTTTCTATTTCGTGGATTAAATCACTAAACTCAGCGGTAAATCTAGCTCTCATTAGCCATATAGATGAGAGTCAATATATAGTAAATAGAGAAAGAGCAATAGCAGTGATAATCACTGCTTCATCGAGAGGTAACATCCAGGCTTCATGAAGGAGCATATCGCCAAAGAAACCCTCCTTATATTCAACTTCTCTATAAATCGACTAGACAACATTAATCATCAGCCTGACAATCAAATAGAAAGATTTCACAACTGTACAGAAAAACGCTTGTCGCATTTGTGTAGCCACTCATATCCCTGCTACAGCCTACGCTATTGATGACTAAATATGTCAAAGTGCCCAAAGAAAGCGATATGACAAACTGATCAGTTGAAGCAAATATTCCAGCCCATCAGTACGGGAAAAAGTTGCCGTCGAATAACATTTCTCCGTTGACCACTTGATTGTCAAAACAATAGACACGACACCCGTAGAAAAGAATCGTATTAGCGATAACAAACCAAAAGTGGGAAAAGCTTTGCACATTGTTCGCATCTCCATACATCAATGGCATTATTCCAGATATGCAGGCAATTGATCACCGATATCCTGGTTATACTTGAACTCATTGAAAGTCTTATCAAAGGCAGTGGCAAATTCAAACATTCCGCCATTATTAAAGTAAATCACCATCTGCCATAAAAGAAGATGATTTAGTCCAGCGTTTTCAAACGTTGGCTTGAATAGACAGGTCCATTTATTAGAGCCAAACCAGCTGTTCACCATCTTGAAATTGATAATGTTATTGTTGATTAAAAGCACAAGATTGTAAAAATCAACCTTTTCAGTTGATAATGCTGCTGGAGTGATTTCATCTGCGCGAATAAATATTAGCCTCTTATTTGTTAGAAATAACTGCCCATTATTTGATCTCTGAACCTCGTCTTTGATGTTTGTGGCGTTCAAATGTATTGAGATTCTTGATGGGGATTGGTACACCAAAACCTCGTTTTCCAAAGCCACGAAGGGGAGATTGGAAATGGTGATTGGGTATCCCTTTTTGTATTGTGGATTTAAAGTTAAAGAGTTAAGAGACATCTTTTTATGTTATGAATAGTGTGTTTTGTGGTGATGGCAGTTGTGGTTCATCTTAGCGACTTCAGTCATATAACTGAAGGCAACATTTTTTTCAATTTTCACTTATCTATGAGTTTCCCGTGATACTGGTATATGACTTTCGGTAACATTTTGAGATAGCCTTTAATATACACTGTGTGCTGCATTTATCATTGATTTCTTTGCCATCAAAAAATGTACATGCCGTACAAATTGGTAAGCCCTTGAAAGTTGCTCGAATTGAAGCAGAAGCAGAAAATGGTCTTGTTTAAATGTATATAGGTCAAAAACACGTAGTAAACCGCCAAGTTTTGCTGCAGTGTATGTTATTAACAGAAAACTAAATATCAAGTATATAAGAATGCAAACGGGTTGAGTAAATGAGAAGGTGAGTTAGGATGCAAAATAAAGGATGGATTTCCATCGGGACGGCCACCAAGTGGGAAAATTGATATGTCTATTAGATGCAGCTACCAGAGCTGCGAATGGCTGGTCATGAAAGATCCCAAGCTGTGGTCAAGAAAGTAGAACGAAACCTATGGAGAGAGCCAAATTCAAGGCAAGATAGGTTCGAGAGTGGCAGCATAGTTATTTACTGGCCCATGGTTCAACGCATTTATTGGTCTATGGTTGTAACTGGTGGTGCTGATGGAAAAACTCAAAGCAACATATCCACTAGGTTTCACGGTAAGATCTGTGGCAGGCATGCTAGTGGTCTCGCTTGCTGAGCTCGAGTAGGACAAAGTTGTTGTGACTAATGGAGATGCAATGACGACAGAAGTTGTCAAAGCGGCGGCGAGGAGAGAGTTGTACAACATTGTATATGATTCTTGTTTGTTGAATTAATGACAAAGATAGATCAAGTTTAGCTATTTTTTATGACTGGGCAAACTGAGTACAGGGAGATAAGATTAATGTGCACATCAAAAAGTCTTGGGAATCTGCAGGTATTTATATATCGAGTAAAAAAAGCGAAGAATCACGGAAATGTAGTGGTAGCACCAGCATTGTCCAACGCCTTGGCGTCGAATGAGTAAGCTGGGAGCCAACGTGTGGTTCTAAATTGTTTTAAATCCCTAGAATTTCAACGCTAAAATATTGGGACTGTGATGGAATTGATGTTGAAAAATTTTCTAGTTAGGCATATGCACAAGGCATCAATAGCAGAAAAAAGCCGCAGGAAACGAAAAACATAGTTTATTACTGAGTTATAGCTCATCTAAGGCGAGTGTCCATCTATGGGACTGACATGTGTTATAGGGAGAACTCCGATTAGTGGCTAATGATCATGTAGCGGACTATTTTTGTGTGTAAACGTTGATACGACAACATGATGACTACGGCAGCGTTAGCCAGAGGGATATAGAGGGAGTAACCAAAAATACCGCTCTATGTAGAAGTTTCTCGAAAAAGAACGCGTGCCTCGTAACCACTCTCTCCACATACACGGGCACATAACCATATAGCAGAAAATGCTGCTGCAGTCAAAGAAGTGCTATTTGACCGATAACCGGTGTACATGTAGAGAGGCTGGCCTCGCTTAAGGACGTTGAAGGGAGAAGCTTTGTTGGATTCATACTGTCTTTTGAGTACCCGCATTTCGTCAAACAGCAACACAGCAAAATACAAGCATTCCCGCAGCAATTAATCGGTAAACAAACAGGGGGGAAGACCATAGAACTGGAAGTGCATTTTGCTGACCTCCGCAAATCACGTGGTTCCCCGAGAGAGAATAAAAACAACGAGACTTGCGCATCCCGGCACCCCTCCCCGTCTCCTGTCATCCCGTCCCGTTCCCCAGGAAAAACAAATATGACTCTACGGGAAAAACTCGGCCAGCAGTAAAAGCATGATTTGTCTGGCAACATGACGACAAGGTGCCTGTAAGTATACAATTATGCTGACAACAACAATTGGGAAACTATATAAGCAGGGGTTTTCGCTTGTTCCTTTTTGTTGCGAATAAAGTCTCTTACTTTTAGTCTTTCCTTTATTCTACATTATCATATACAAATATACTTTATCAATACAAAGCACACAAGCTTACTATTGATTGATCTTATTTTTTTCATAACTCTTCCCCACACTACAACAACTACTACTGCTGCCATGTCTGATATTTTATCTGCTGTTGAAAAGACACTTGCTGAAGCCGCAAACCCTCAGCTCGCTAAGAAAGGAAAGAAAGGAAAGAAAGGCGGAAAGAAGTCTAAGTCCGGAAACCAGCTCAAGCAATTCGAAGATTTGGATTCGTTCAAAAACTTCCTTAAGATGGAAACCATTGACGACTACGAAGACAACCAAATGCACGCTCAAGTCTCGTACTTCCCACCATTTGTGTTGCAGGCTTGCCACAACGACCCTGAAAAGATCAAGCCTTCCATGAACAAAAACAACAAGAAGTTTATCAGAAACTTAAACCAACACATTAACAAGCATTTGATTGCCGATATCAAGGAGAATACCGGTATCGACGACATTGACTTGAAAAACACCGAGTCTGAGACCAACGGTGACAAGTTAATCTTGCATTATGTTGATCAACATGAACACGAAAGTAATGGCAAGAAGTTCAAGGTGAAGATGGACGTTGAGTGCCACAGTAATGATGCCAATGTTGTTTTAGACTACAAGGCTTTTGCTTGCTAGGTATCCTGTCCTACATGGATAGAAGGACGAGGATTGCAAGCTAAAAGCCTTATTTCTTTCTCAGTTCCTTTTTCTCTAACTCATCGGTTGCTAACAGAAAAAACCCTATACTACGAATTATGACTTCTATTTTTATTTATCTATTTCACCACTATTCTACTATTTAACGATTACTACTATTATGAATTTACGATGAGTTACGACTGCTATTTAGTGATTTACTGTAGATAGAGTCTAGGAGTGCGGATCTTTGTCTAAAAGCAAGTGGGGAGTGACTCACACCCCACAAATTGCTTGTAAGACAATTGGATTGCTAACCTAAATCGGGGACTTGGTATAAAATGCGGAGAGATCCACGAGTGTGTAAAGAGGAAGGGATTGAGTTGCAGTATTTAGCTCACAGATTGTAAGGAGATGAAAAGGGGCAGGCCGATTACGGGGAAGAGAATTGATGCTTTTATGAAGACGCTTCTCCTGTTGTATAGAAGGAGTCCGGAGAAAAAAAAGCAAGCGAATATTGTAGTGGAATATTCTCTTTGTTCTTTATTGATAATATCCACATAGGGAAATCGCAAGAGGGCTTTGGTATTGGCTGGGGGGTGCCCGAAAAAGCAATGCTTTAGGCTTCCCTGAGCAATGTTACACGCTCCGATAATAGTATCTATTTAAGGCCGCATAATCGGTTTATTCTAGGCCACCCCACAATAAGCTCTGACCCAGGCCACCCCCACAATAAGCTCTGGTCCAGGCCACCCCCAAACACAAATGTAGGACCCCATTTCTAGCTTGCCCGGTTCGTCGTAACTTGCTTGATACAGCTTCCTTTTAAAAGTGGACTGATGCTCACTTCTATGTGGGGTGGTTACCGTTCCCAGCATAAAGTTGATGGCGACTTCATCATCACTTTTTAACCAGTAAAATTCAACAGGAGCCTGTGGGATAGTGCATAGAAATTTGCGGTGCTCTTGAGCCTTTTCGTATAGATCAAATTGTTCGCCATCTTGCTTAGCACCCCTCACAGCTTCCACCTCTTATTAACCCAACATCAGAAACCATTTATATCTCCGCTCTGAAAGTCCCTTGCATCTATTTCCTGCATGGTGTGACACCTGTAGGAACACAGAGCTCATAACCGAAATTCGATGGCCATCATGGCTTTTTCAAGCATTTCCAGTTCACGAGGTGAAAACAATCCATATTGCAGGTTGATTAAGTTCTATCTGCCGAAAGTCCTCGAAAAACTACCATAATTGCGCTCTGTAGTTGTAGCACTCTCAAAAGGTCACAAAACACCCTCTCAGATAAATCTGTACCCCATCAACGCATCCCACAACAGTTATAAATATCTGAGCACTTACGAACCCAGCAATTGGCCTTACGAGTCTCCGAATAGTCCAAAATACATTAGAAACGCTCTCTTTCTCTACCAAATAGTCTCTTCCAAATATCTTCACTCTATATATCTAGTATACAAACAGAGCAATCAATCACCCTTTTCAATCGCCGCATCCGCATTCTCCGGCTTATCCTCCTTAGTCTCAGCAACAGGAACGCATTCAGCATCATCTTTTGCTATTTGCCCCTCAACATCACCCTCCGTACTGCCACTCTCTTCTTTGACACCCTCAGCTGCCGTTTCTTCTGCAATATCAGCTTCAGCCTTACTCTCCTTCTCTTCGCCTATTTGCTTATCGTCGTTTTTGTTTGCAGACGGAGAACTCAAGGTGGTAGCAGCTGTGAACTTTTCCATAAAGCTAGCGCTGATGGCACCAGCATAACTGTGTCTGTAAGTGTTACTGACCTGTCTAAACTCAAAACTATGGCCCCCAGTATGTTTAGCATTGAGCTTACTATCACTGCCTGCCAACAAAAGCTGGCTGGAATTGAAGATCTTGTTGTCCAAAATGTTCGGGTCGTTGTCCCATATGCCCAAACGACTCCAGAACATTTTTAGCCTCAATCTACAGCACTCAATCCATGCCTTCTTTCTGTTAATCTCGTTATTGAACTTCCACACTCCGCTTTTGATAGACCGCAAAAATGCATACAACTCACAGGTGCTTCTTATTCTGAACACACAGTAGTCACATAGTGGAAAGCTGTAGAGAAAATCCACTTCGTCATTGCCAGTGGTTGCTGTGGCTCCTGCAGCAGTTCCATTAGCGGTTGCATTAGAAACAGCATTGGAATCTGATCTGTCGTCATGCTCAGCTTTATTTTTGGCCTGTTTCGAGTATATCTTCAAGGTGTATAGACGGGCGTGTTCTAAACTGTCATTGCGGCTTTCTCCGCAGATCGAGCAGGGATCTACAGTGGCTACAGGCCGGTTTTCGGTAGATGCAACACTTGCAGTTCCTGCGTTTCTCTTGAAAACCTCGTTAACAGACGCAATTGGCTCGATTATAACCCGTCCGTTCACCATGGCACTCATGAGGGACCGTTTCTGCAAAAAAGAGACCCCTGGGGCGGTTTCAAGCTTCAATGTGGGCGAAATGTCTTCGTGCAACAATTTCTTGTAGAATTTGGTCTCTTTCATAGCAGAATAGCTGCTGCTCGATGTGGCTGACGCGGTGTTTTGTGGCTCTGTGTCTACTGCGGACTTCAAGTCGGTTTCCGCAAACAAAGCCGGATTTTGCTGCTGTGCAAAATTGAGGAAAAATCCAAATAACTCCAAATCGTAGCGTATTGCCTGGACAGGCGGGGCATATAGAATATTGGCAACCATATCTACTCTAGAGCTGTTTCTTCTTTCCGGTGTGCTGTTAGTGTCTCCCAGGCTTGCGTTTTCGCCCGGATTGTCTAGGTCTCGAGGCAGTTCGCTGTCATTCCCTGAACTCTGCTTATTGTGTCGTTTGTTGTTATTCCGTTCGTCTTCCAAACCCGCAAGGATCTCCTTGAGCTGTGTAAGCTGCTGCTTGTATGTTTCGATCATAAGGTCCTTCTCTTCTATTTCGTTCTGTAGCTGTTTGTTTTTCTGTTTGAAGTCATGTTCGGATTTTCTTGCGGTGCTCACCATGTCGTTTGCTTCGGAAAACAAAGCCGACGACAAATCGTCGATATCTTTCCGGAGCCCCGAGACCTCCTGCTCGGTTTTGATCCGGAGTCTCTGCGAGGTGTTGTATTTTTCCGTTAGTTCATTGAAATCGTTTGTGAGAGCCTCGTACTTGACACTGTACTTTTCGGCCTCTATACGGCTGCGTTCTAGATCCTTTTTGAGGGCAGCGATCTGTTTCTCGAGTTTTTTGTTGGCTGTTTTCAACAGGTCTGAATCGGTGGCCATTTTGCGTGTGAGAAATTGCTGTCCGGCTACGTTTTTGGTCGCACTCTCGGACAAGAGGACATATTCTGGAGATCAAGTGCACATTTTCTGGACTGTTTTCTTTGGAGGTGGTTTTGGTGTTGTGGCCGATCCTGAAACAGACGCATCCGTGCCTCTGGTATGCATGGCATGTGACTATGGCAGCAGCATGCATCACGCGGAAAGCACGACAGGCCCGCAGCCATGCGCATATGCCAATCCTTGTGGTTGCTCCAGGCTTGCTCTAGTGCACCACCTGCTGCGGCGGAAAAGTTTTCCCTAAAAATTTTTTTGGGTTTCCTTCTCGAGGCATATAAGGGAAGAGGCATCAACGATGGGAATGGCCTTTTTCCGTATTTGATCCTTTTCGGTTTTCTAAATTTACTTCTGACTCATTAATTAATTGATCAGAAGGTACTCTGCAATTATATAAAGCTAGCGATCTCCCCTACAAGTCTCATTTTGTATCTGTGTTTCCTCTCTTTTGGGCCCGTTCTCCAGTCGCATCGATTATTATTCCTTAGGTCATATCTTTATATAGTTACATAATGACATCCATTTCAGTTCCTGCCGGAAAGGCAATCACTTACACTAGTTACATGGTGCAACTTGTCGTCGGGGTTGCTATCGCTTTTTGGGGTAACAATTCCAAGTCGTCCTTTTTGGCCGCGAACAGAACCCAGAAGGCCGTTCCGTTGGCCTTCAACTTCCTTGCTTCTGGTTAGTACTTGTTATCTGAATTCGTTTCTGGATAAGAGCTCGAACAAACCATTGTGCCAATAACTTCTCCCTCAGTATTGATCTGTTGCCTTCACCGCCGGCTTCATTCTCTTCTTACTAACCTTCTAGGACATGTCATATGCAATATCTGCGGGTGCCTCCAGGTCTGACCTGGCTGGCTGAGATTATACCGTGTTTAACTCGATCAAGTTAGTACTTGCGTGAGGAAGATTATTGCACAACGTTGACGAAGATTCTATTCATTTCTCTGAAGACAGAGGGATGGAAAGACGGGCCGTGTGAACGGCCGGCCTTTCTTGTCCCTCTGTTGGTTCTGCGTTGATGTTTCGTAATACTAACTATTGTTTATAGGTACCGGTGCCGGTATTTTGACCACATACACCCAGATTGCCAATATCGCTGGTATTCAGGGATTGATCATCTACTGTCTTGCCGGATGCTTGCCAATGTTCATTTTTGCGTTCTTGGGGCCCGTTATCAGAAGACAGTGTCCGCACGGGTTTGTCTTGACTGAATGGTGTTTCCAAAGATTCGGAAAAGTTGCTGGCTTGGCTCTTTCTGCAGCCACGGTGTTGACGCTCTTTTTGTTCATGATTGGCGAGTTGTCTGCGGTGTACTACGCCATCGAGGCTCTTGCAGGTATCAACGGGGTTCCTGCGGTTATTGTCGAGTGTATTGTTACGACCATCTACACCTCCATTGGTGGATTCAAGGTCAGTTTCATCACCGACAACATCCAGGCCTCGTTCGTGACAATGATTTTGATCATTGGGTCCTGTGCCATTGGTTCCTACTTGCACATCGATCCCTCCATCGACAAGACCCCCTTGTTGTCTGCAAACGTTTTGAGTTGGAAGTTGTTGTACATTTTGCCTGTTGCCATCTTCACCAACGACTGTTTTGTTTCCGGTTTTTGGATAAGAACCTTTGCCTCGAAAACAAACCGCGACTTGATCATTGGATGCAGCATTGCCTGTGTTTTGCTCTTCATTTACCCCTTCATGGTGGGCATTTGCGGCATGATTGCCGTGTGGAACGGCACAATGGCGCAGGGCTCTGACGACGGCTCGAATGCGTTTTTCATCTTGGTTGCCCAGTGTCCTAAATGGGTCACGGGGTTGATTTTGATTTTCACGTGCGTCTTGAGTACCTGCACCTTTGACTCGTTGCAGTCCAGCATGGTGTCTACGATTTCCAACGATGTTTTCCGTAACAAAACCAAGTTGGTGTACGTCAGAATCATGGTTGTTCTTGTCATGGTTCCTTCTGTTGTCATTGCACTTAAGGTTGCCGACGACGTGTTGCAGATCTACTTGATTGCCGACTTGTTTTCTGCGTGCATCATTCCTATTTTGTTTCTAGGGCTTTCCGAAAGATTCTGGTTTTTGACTGCCTGGGAGGTGATCATTGGCTCGTTGGGCGGCTATTTTTCCGTTTTCGTTTTCGGCGCCATTTACTACAACAGTGCCAGACAGGGCGGAAGATTGCTTATTGTTGCAGACGGGATCTACACGGACGACTGGTCTGCGTTTGGTGCATTCTGCTGTTCTCCGGGGTTTTCGCTTGTGATTGGGTTTTTGACTTTTGCGGTCAGAATTGCGGTTTTGTACGTTATTGCCAAAGTCAAGGGGGATGATTCGATCTATCGTGATGCCCTTGACAAGAGTAAGCACGAGTTCGTCTACCATCCTAGTGTGTCGCAAAACGCGGAAACCGACGAGAACGGGATAGAGAATGAGATCACGGACATCGAGTCGCCAAAAGCTGGCGATTCCAAGAGATCTCCAGCCGAGGTTTCCGCCGAGTTTTGATTTCATTCTCTATCGATGTGGGCAGCTTTATATCTGCACTGCGCTTTCTGTTTTTGTTTCTCCTTTGCTTTTGTTAGTTAGTCAGCTTAATGTTGTTTTTGACGGCAGCAGGCTCTTATATAGCAGTTATATTTAATCAGAAGTTGTTTGTTTGATTGAGATTTGTGTATTTGCAACTGCAAAGCCCTATGGGTCTACGTATATCGTGCAAGTCCTGCGTGCTACAGTCTAGCAGGATCCACGCAAATGGCTCTCCGGTATTTGCACAACGTCACATGACTCACACTTCCGACCCTTTTTTCGCCTCTGCAGATACCCATGCACCGGCCTATGACTAACGGGCTGCACATACAACGAAAAACAAAAATATCTGCACCGTAAAATTTTTCAGGCCTGCTTGAGAGCCTGGACATAAAGAAAGACACATCGATAGACAGGACCCAGAGACCGATACTCACAGCTGCTGAAAGCATCAAGCTACCATCTGACAAAATGCCTGCTAGCGAAATCCAGCCTAATCTTCCTAGCTTGGTCGACATAATCCAGACCCACAGAGCAGATATCCCATCTGAAGACCTTCCTAACCTCTATCCGGTCTACACATTTGTCATCGACGACTCGTTGACTCCACACTTGGCATACTTGCGTCTCTCTAACCCAGACAACGAAATCAACAAAGGCAAAAAGCCATTGAGTTTCCTTTTTGAAAGCGCAAAAAATGGTGACCAGGTCGACCGCTACTCGTTCTTTGGTATAAAGCCTGCATCAGTCATCCAGACTGGCCCTCAGGAAGCATGCAAGGCTAACTCCGCGCACGCGGAGATCGCCGGAGAGGTGGACCCATTGGACATATTGGAGCGTAACTTGAAGAGCTACAAACAAGCACAGCTTCCAGGGATTCCTAAGCTTAGTGGAGGGGTCATTGGATACGTCTCTTACGACTGTATCAAGTATTTCGAGCCAAAGACCAAAAGAGAGTTGAAAGACGTCCTCAAGTTGCCTGAGTCGTATCTTATGTTCTACGACATCATCGTGGCTTTTGACATGGTCTACCAGAGATTCCAGATCATCAACAACATGAGAGTTGAGCCTACAGACAGCCTTGAGCAGATCACTGCCAAATACGAGAAAATCTCAGCAGAAATCAGTCTCTACAAAAAAATCTTGCTTGATGGCAGCAACGCAAAAGAGTTCCCAGTGCAAGGCCCAATAAAGTCTGGCCAGAATTTCACCTCGAACATTGGCCAGGAAGGCTACGAGAACCACGTTAAGAACTTAAAGAGCCACATCTTGAAGGGAGACATTATTCAGGCGGTTCCTTCTCAGCGGATCGCCAGACCGACCTCCTTGCACCCATTTAATATCTACAGACACTTGAGAACTGTCAACCCATCGCCATATTTGTTCTATATTGACTATTTGGACTTCCAAATCATCGGGGCTTCGCCTGAATTGTTGGTCAAATCCAACGCACAGAACAAAGTGGTGACCCATCCAATTGCAGGAACAATCACACGTGGTGCAACAAAAGAAGAAGACGACAAATTGGCCGATGAGTTGAAGAGCTCCTTGAAAGACCGTGCTGAGCATATCATGTTGGTTGACTTGGCCAGAAACGATATCAATAGAGTCTGTGATCCTTTGACCACCTCTGTGGATCGCTTATTGACCATTGAAAGATTTTCTCATGTGATGCATTTGGTTTCGGAAGTCTCAGGGACTTTGCGTCCAGACAAGACCAGATTTGATGCCTTTAGATCCATTTTCCCTGCTGGTACAGTCTCTGGAGCGCCAAAGGTCAGAGCTATGGAGCTTATTGGAGAACTCGAGAAGGAGAAACGTGGTGTTTATGCAGGTGCTGTTGGGCACTGGGCATATGATGGAAAGACCATGGATACTTGTATTGCCTTAAGAACAATGGTTTATAAAGATGGCGTTGCGTATTTGCAAGCCGGAGGTGGGATTGTTTATGATTCCGACCCATATGATGAATACATCGAGACAATGAACAAAATGAAGTCCAATAATGCGACTATTGTTCAAGCGGAGAACTTGTGGATTAATAAGCTTGGACAGAAGGAATAGAGGTATAGATCTACGCTTTGACAGACAATACACGGACTATACATGGACTACGATATACTTGATGTAGAAGGGTGTTGAAACACTAGCGGTTTGCTACTATAAAGAAGGAGTCATGACGCTGGTTATCCTAAGTAAAAGAGAGCATTATTTTATTCTTCTATTGGCGATGTCCTCATTATGACAGGGATTCAACACTGAGATGTTACTACCGTTGATAGGTTCTGATAATATAGTATGATTCGTTATGTATTATTATAGTAAGTATCAAGCATCTGAATATAGCAAGCAAATTGTGATCATTAAGCAAGTGAAAAATAGTAAGTAGTTTACATAGCTCCATAGCCTTTATTCAAATTGTAAGCTGGAAGCAAGCCGTTGTTAACACCTGCACGGTCGTTAGTAAACTGTCCTGGAACTTCTGCGATGGAAGCAAACATTGGAAGTTGCATCTCTACAGGAGTTATAGGAGAAGGTACCTGGTGGATACTTCCTCCACGGTTGTGACCAGAAGCAGATCTGGAAGTAGTGGAAGACGTCATCGATGGGCACATCAACACAGCTGCTGCACTGTTTGGCACTTTAGGCAAGCCATTATTGTTGTTTCTAGAAGGTGTTTGCTGCACCATCAAAGGGAAACTGAAATGCTGGTTAATATCCTTTCCATTCATGGGCGAGAACTGGTTATGGGCTGACATATTGGTATTGATTCTGTTAAGTCCCATGACTGGCGATTTCATCATATTCTTTTTCCCGTACAAGGAATTGTCGTTATAATGAGTGGTGTTCAAAGAATGGGTGTGCATGTGGCCCTTTCTCTTGTGAGACTTGGTCTCCACCAAGTTGTAGACTAGATCAAAGCTGTCTCTATGACCAAGCGATAATCCGTAGTTGCTCAAGTAGCTGCTGTTGATGGCATCTATTGCCTGGTTGAGCGCTTCATCTTCCTTGTAAGTGAAAATTAACGCGTCTCTGTTAAGAATCGTCAACTCAATACCAAAGAAAATCTTAAGCGGAGTGACGATTTTGTTAACAAACTCAGGGTTGGAGAGGTTGATAATCTTAGCAGAATCAGGACCGCTACCAACAACAGCCACTTTGGCCTCCTTGAACAAATGTTTGGATAACATCTTGAACGCTTCAATGGCATTCTTGGTTTCAATACCTTTGATCTCGATAGCCTCGTACAACTTGTCAGCAGGGAAGTCTTCTGGGAAGTTTATGTAGCTGTTTGTTTTCTTTTCAATGTCGTTGACCAAAGAAGCACCGAAGTTGTTCAAAAAACACTTGTACTGCTTCTCAGAAAGCTTAAAGTTGATGAAGGTCAATTCATGACACTCTTTCACAAGCATCTCCAATTCGAACTTGACCTTTGGGATGTTTGCAGAGTTCTTATTTGGACATTTGATCAACACATTAGAAAATCTCTTAAAATTGATCATATCTTGAGCGATTTCAAACGTGTTAGAGAACTTGATGAAAACATTGTATTTTCTCATGATTGATTGAATCAAATTTCCTCCAATACCAATGATTTGACGATGGTAGATCTCTGGGATGTAGAACGACATCTCTGAAGGGAATTCTAACTCAAGCAACTTCATTCCAATCTCCAAGTTATCAATCAATGTGCTCGATATTTCAATCGAGAAATTGTACTCATTAACCGTGTCAAAGTTGATTTGTGTGGAAGTCTGATTCATAATTTTGATCAACTTCCCGTTCTTTTTACCGCAAATGAAGTCCTTCTCCTCATTTGCGAGCTCGACAAGAAATTGGTACTCAATTTCGATTTTAGGAGTGTCATTGACTTTCTGTGATAAGTTGCATAAGCTGTTGTTGAAGTCCAATTCGGCCGAGGAGCCACCAGAAAGTTTAGCCGAGTTTGCGGATGAAGAAGCAACAATATCAGCAGTGTTGATCATTTTTAGAACCAGCAAGACGTGCTTGACTGCTTTGTGCATACCAATGACAGTAAAAGTAGAGCTATCTAAATTGACAGACACTAAAGTGCAGTTCACACTGCTTGACTGTCTCAATAAGTCAGTGATCTTGCCTGCGTCAATTGCGTTAGAGCCAACGCCTTGTGGAAGCTTCACTTTGACGTTCAATTGGTAGATTTGAGCGGCCAACTTCATTAACTGCGTCATTGATTCGCTAACCAAATAAGCACTCGATGATTGCACTCTGACAATATCGCTACTAGACAGCAAGTCAGGGAATTGAATATAGGAACCGTTGTTGTACATAATCTCGTTTATCGAGTTATGGTGGTGAAGCAACAAATAGTTTAGCTTTGCCTTGTTGATTCTAACATCTTTGAAGTATAAGCTGTTGGATAAGATTCTCTTCTTCAAGTTGTTGAGCATGAATTTGGCTTGCAAAACTTGCGATTGTGCTCCGCTAAGGAAGACCAAGTTTTTTTTGTTCTTCTTCACCGGAGAGTCGTTCGAGGATCCAACATTATGATTAATTAGCTCAGGAACATAGATAAACACTCCAGTCTGCTTGATTATGTTCTTGAAGTTATTGAGATTGATTCCCCCGAGCAAGTTAATGATGGAAAGATCAAGGTCGATGGAGTCAACAAAGTTGCCTTTGAAGTCTTCCAATAAAAGTTTGAGTCTCAACTCGGCACCGGCAACCTCTAAGTCGTTACCAAGTATGTAGATATAGCATGTTTCTAATTTTTGACGAGCTCCGCTGCTGCCTAATGTAGCAGAGGTGTCATTAGAGGGTATCGCTTTGCCATTGAAAGTCTCTTGGTTGGTGGTTAAAATGATTTCCACTTTGAAGAAGTTTGAGATTTCTTTAACGGCAGTCAAAAAGGTGTTTGAGATCGTCGATGTGGAGGTTGAGTATAAATAGTTCACCAAGAAGTTATTTTCAAGGGTGATTTTTCTAACATTAAGTTTCTCGTAGAGCCCATAAAGCTTGTTCTGGTATTTTGATAAGGTGTCTAGATTAGCAGCGCCCAATTCAACGTTTATGAGACGCTTGTTACCTGTATCTTGACCGGCTTTAGCTGCTGATGGACGGTTGTTGGTCTCATTTGATACCTTGAAGACAACTTCACTGGAACCATTCTTCAGGATCAAACCAGTCTGAATTTTTCTCATGCTGTCAATGTAGTATTTGTTGGATGTCGAATCGTGCTGCCAGAAGTTATCCAAGTTGGTTTCAAAGAGCATAGACTGAGTTGTTTGTGGCTTGTAGAAAGTTGTGACCGAGAAGGGAATGATTTGAGAGTACTTCACAGTGCAGGCTGGCTTGACATTTGCAGGCAACGAAGCAGAGTTGATTGCGGCCTTTTTCAAAAGTGAGTTTCCCGACCCCTTCTTTGAGCTCTTAGTGTGGAGCTGTGAGATTGAGATGGTTGTACTATTGATTTGTTGCTTTGCATTAACGAGTACTTTTTTGTTAGCAGAGACCTGAGGGTTTGCGTATTTGTTTGTGATCTCGGATAAAATCTTTGTTCTGCTTCCAGCGTTGTATGTAGAGGAAGCATTGAGATTATCGTGAAAGATCTGGGTATTAGAGACTGCTTTGCTGGAATCATGGTGGATAAGAGTTGCTGTTGGCTTTTTTGCCAATGAGTAGTAACTCAAGGAATTGAAGTTCATTGTAACGAGAGTGGGGTATCAGTAAAAGGTAAAATCAAGGCAGTTTGTATGTAGGAATTGAAATTCAATCAAAGAATAAAAGAGAAGCAAAGCATTGAGAATAAATTGGCAACTCGAAGGTGGATGCGTGCGGGCAGAAGCTGAGTATATATAGACAATAATATATTGCATAAGTTGTGTGATACAGTGCGATGCAGGAAAATAAATTTAGCAAAATCTATACAGAGAAGACAGGAAAATGCTGTTTTTCGCCTGGTTGTATAAACCTTTTTATTTATCATTTCACATATTGTATTTACTTCTTTTGTTTTGGTTTGTCTTGATTTGAACCTTTTTACTGCTTTGACAATTGCACTTAAGTAACAAAAATCTCAATGTTGAGGATGCAGTGCATCCAAAAAAAACGTAAATAAAAAGCTGTTTACTTTTTACCTATAGCGGTGTGTCACGTGTGCCTAATACCCTGTTTGGGCGATTTGGTAAACACAGCATGTTGCTCCATTGAGCAATATTCATGCCAGATTTAGCTTTCTGAGCCATAGCTTCGACGTCAGTGATTGCATCGCAATACGAACTTTGCTTTAGTGCTTCACAGGCTATTAAAGCAGAAAACGGTCTGCGTTTATCTACATATGTATCGTATCAACCTAGTAGCAAGTAGCAATCTCTGATTGGTATGCACGGTTTTTCAATCCTGGAGTGCGCATACTTTAGATTCTGAGAATATTTGATATCAAAAAGCCTTTAACTGGCTTTCGCAATAATCTCAGCTGTTGAAGAGCCAATTGAATGTGTCTGTAATAGAATTTAGCATCTTCTGCGTTGATGATTCCTTAGGATTATCGATGGGGATCCCTAAATAGACAAAAATGAAACAATCAACATACACGCTTTTTCAAGCGGGCGATGACCATCCACCCAGAAGGGGACAATGTATACCTGTGTGGTAAACATCACTCGTAAGGCTCTGGAAGTATTGATTGCCGTTACTGAACTATACCTCGAGTCAATTGACTGCTAAGATCTACGTTTAAAGGGTTCAAGTAGCACAAAATGTACACAATATCGTGTTTTCTATATCGAGGATTTGAAGATGAAAAATTGAAAGATAGTATAGACAGTGAAGTCGTCTATGTAAGCTAAATTATAGATTTAACACCAGAAAACTCTACAATAGTGGCAAAATGGAAGAAACAAAACAAAGATTGCTCAGGGTCCACAGATCCGGCTCGTACAACACGCTACCTCCAAAGGACATTGACTATTTGTACCGTGAAAACAAGACGTATCTTGAGGTGGCATGTCTGAACTTATTGACCAAATATAACGATAAAGATGTTTTCGACTTGATAGAGTTACAATTCTACTTGGCGTTGATAACAGGCCATGACGTAGAGGCAAAATTGATGTTTGAGAGATTGACTGACAAATTTGGAGACTACACGCAATCAGAAAGACTCACGATATTGAGATCAATATACGTTGAGGCTACTGGAGTGAACAGTTATAAAGATGCAGCACAGTTTCTCGAGAAGGTACCACATTTCAATAGCGAGATCAATGTGATGAAGAGAAGAACCTATTTGACCGGGAAGTTGAATCCAAAAGATAAAAGCGATTATCTTGATGACTTGAACAGCTTCTTGAGTGTCAAACCCAGTGATACCGAGGTCTGGTTTGTATTGGCAAAAATCTATTTGGAGGAGAGAAACTTCAAGAAGGGAATATATTGTCTCCAGCAGATTGTTCTTTATGCTCCGTTTGCTTATAATATCTACTACCAGTTGGGTCTTGCGTACAAATCTCAAGCGGAAAGTTTCCTCAACATAACTTCGCAGAGCGCGGTGGATAATTACTTTGTCTCGCGCACATTAGCAATCAAAAACTTCTTGAAAAGCGTTGAGCTATGCGAGAGTTACACTAAAGGCTGGAAAGGTGTTTATGAATTGACATCGTCAGTATCTCCAGTGAAAAGCAAGCTGTTCACTGAGAAGCTTGAACAGTCGAAAAAGACGGATAACGAATTGCATGAGCTTGCAAAGAGAAAATTGAAAGATATAGTTGAGAAGGACTGGGCTGGTGAAGAGGAGAAGCAGGAAATTAAACAGTTGTTGTCTTCGGATAAGTGATTGATAACCGTTTATTCATGTACATGAGTCAACTGGATTAGGGCTTTGCATTTCAATCTATCTACTCAATACGTCTCAAATGGTCATCCGAATCTAATACTTTCTCGGCGGGCTGCTTGACTGAATATATTTTGATTATAATTCTTGCATGGCTGTCCAGCAATACCATAACAACATTCTTCTATCATGCTTAATTTATCCTGAAACCTAATACCACCATCTTTATAATCATCGCTACAATCATTTCTACAACTAGCAATCATTATTACTCTCATTTATTGATTCAATAAACGACTGACGTACAGAGCAACACTCACATCGATGTCAACTCCTCAAACTCTTGTATGCCATCCTTGGTTATTATTTTCACAGACAATCCCTTGAAGTCAATAGGCATTCTCGTTGTAAGTTCCTTGTTACATTGCTTCAAAAGCTCTATCCCTTCAGCAACCGTCAAGTCTGGTTTGTAGTGACGATCTAACAAAGATAAAGTGTAAAAGGCTGCGTAACCGTGAGCAGCATATGGAAGATCTGCTCTAGTTCCGAGATAGTCTATCCAATGCAAGGAGGTTTCATCTGTATTCGTATCGTAACCCCCCACTAACAAGTTCACTTGGTAAGGGCTTCTAGATCTTATAGAGGTTGCCAACTCTTTACGAATGAAAGAAGCGGTAGCTTTTGGTGACAAATCATAGCCATGACGAATTGAGTAAAGCTTGAGGTTAGCCTGGATGTATTCTGCAAAGTTCACAGTGTCTCCAGCCTCTCCGGTATATGCTAACAACGCATGGTCACCGAGCTTTCTTGTTTTATCGTCAGTTGCCTTCAAAATCGATATACCTCTTGTTGCCGCCTTCGAAGATGCTATTAACACCGAATCGTTGAGTTTGATCCCCAATATAATATCCATTTTTGTGATGTATGTCCGTGTGTTCAATTGGTGTGGCAGAGATACGTTTGATTGTGTTCCCTAGTCCGTTTTCGCCCTCGCAGTGCTGCTCATTAAGAGGCTGTCCTGGGTGTGGCGATTTATTTTCTGTCTTTTTCAATATTTTCGACCTTGATTTTTCGCCTCTTTGGAGAACAGATAATGCGGCACGTGATTTTTAACTGAAACACCAAGATGGCGGGCAGAATGTCCCCTGACAATATAACAGCCCTATAGCTCTACAGCCTACAGCGTATGTCAAACAATTGTAATAAATAAACGATTATAGCGAATGAAAATCTTAACAAACGAAGGCAAAAAAAGAGTCAGAAAACACACACGAAGAGAGTACAACCAAGATATACATAAAAAGAAACTGAGCAGAATCTGCTACTGGTAGAGTCCGATGAAGAAACTGATTAATTAATTGGAGTCCTTGTTCGGTACCAATGCCTCCTCAGAAAATTTGCTCTTCTTGGTAGCAAACTCGTCCCAGATCACAGCACACTGCTTCAAGAATTCCGCTTTTTCAGCCTCGCCATCAGCTGCGGCAGATTCAGCCCGGGTTTGGTTATTCTTGTCGTCCTCGTAACGAATTTTCAAGATCTTATAGCCATAGTCGTTTCTGAACTTCATATCGACGATATAGTCCTTGAAGTCGTCGATATTCTTGGTCTTGAGCTTTACCGTCTCAGTTTCGACCTCAACATGAACCTTAGATCCCTGTTCAATGGCTTTATCAACCACGTCATCGGCATCTAGCTCAACAGGTCTCTTTCTGAATTTATCATGAGGCTCGTCCTTGATATAGCTGAAATCAAAATGCTCATCACGTGCTGAAATAGGCTGGTTGGAGATAGGCGCAAACTTGGTCAAGTCTCCTGGAAACACATCGGTAACATGCGGGGTGTTCTGCTTCTGAAGATGAATTGGGGTTTTTGGGCCTCCCGGTATTTTCCCCTTAGTTGATAGCACCGTCTGCTTTATTATTGTGGATGTGACAGGAGATTGCAAGGTCTTTCTAAGCACCGATCTTGGCTTCGCCGTGAATCCCAAGTTCTTCTCGGAGTTTTCGTCATTTCCAGCGCTGGCGGTACTTGCATCTGCACTGGTTTTTTTGGCGGCAGTCACATCGGTTCTATTGTTATTAAAGTTGTTTTTCTTTGTCTCCTCAACAATTTTCTTGTTGTAGTCGGCCAATGCCGTATTCTCGTGGCGATTCAACACATAGTTGTCATTAAAGTCGCTTCCGGTGGCGTTCTGGAACCCGTAGTTCACCGGAGTAATTGGTACTCTAGGAGTTGTTCCGCTCAAGGGAGTCTGGACCTTGCCGGCATTTGCCATCTGCGCCTTCACCAATGCCGAGCGGTAAAAAGAGTTGAAAAGGGCGGGATTCAATGCTGCCTGGTTTGCTGCGGCAGCTGCAGCAGCAGCAGCCGCTGCTGCCGCTGCAGAAGGCTGCGACTGGTTATTAAGTAACATTTTGTTGGGATAATATCTTGGTGCGTAGTATGGAGAGGCAATAGGCGATGCCAAGGCTGCAGCAGCACTTGCGGGAGAGAGTCCACCAGGAACCACAGGGGCGGGAAAGCTAAATTTTGAGGCGTATGGGGACAACATAGACATTCTTTTGAGCCTTTGATTCATTAAAGCTGCAGCTCTAGCCTGTGGGTTGACAAAATTATTAGCGATGTTGTTATTATTAAAATTATTAAGGTGCTGGTTGTTATTATTAGCACGACTGGTGTATAACGATGATTGTGTGTTTCTGATTGGAGCTGTCTGAATGGAAGGTGCAACCTTTGTGCTAGACAAGCTCAAAGGAGCTGGGGCCTTGTCACGCTTGAACTTCTTCGCCGAAGGAAGCGGACTTGGCACAGAGTCAGAAGAGGCTGAATTATTGGAAACTTGTTCAATGATGATGGTAGGGGTATGCTGAATGGTTCTTTTCTTGACGTTGTTGCCCTCGCTGCTGATGGTGGCGCTTGTGTCCAAAATTGCCCCGTCGCCCTCGGTATTTGATTTGGCAATAAGCTCTCTCTGCTGTCTTTCGATGCTCTTTGAGATGGCGATTGTGGTTATTTGCTCCTGGTCCAAATTCTCCTCTTTCAAGCCAGGACTCAAACAGTCCACAGCAATATCTTCCATGTGGAGATCCTCTTTCAAAGACAACGCTGTGGGTCTATGTTTGGGCTTGTGAAGCTTTGCCTCGGGATTGGGTTTAGGTTCGGGCATTTTGAGTGTTTGAGGGTGGTATGTTCAGGACAGAATTGATAAAATGAAACTGCAGAAATATCCTTCAGTCCTTGCACTGCCAGATAGTGCCTAGTTGATGCTGATGGGGTCTTTAAAGGAGTTCCTTGAGTTTCCTCAATCAACCGCGACCTGCGTGTATATATATATTATGGGTTGAGAAGTCCAGCTGTGAGTTCCTTTAACTCAGAGAATATATCTATCAGTCGACCTGTATTGATTGTTTATGTCCGATGGCCTTCCGCGTGTTTATGACCTCTCTGTTTGGTGTTCTTTATGTCTTTGTCCCAGACTTCAGCACGCTCTGGTGTTTTGCTGCTGTTCGTTCTGTTTTTTCCTGCAAGAGTGTCAAGAAAATCGTAGGGCCGCCTAACAATAAAATCACACAACCTCACTCTTTGACGTACGCTGGTAATAACGCTAAACCGGTGCAAGTAACAAGGGGGACTGGTCAGTTTGCAATATTCAGGATGAACCAACAAAATCAAAAGTGAATAGAGAAACAAGAACGAACAGCAAACTGGATAAATTGATGCTTGACATTTTCCACTGGCGATAAAACATCGAATTAATCTGAAGAATTTCGGCTGCTCCTTTTATATTGTGTGTGTTTCATGTTCACCGATTCGGAAACATGGCTGCGTCAGGGTGCATTAACCGGCATATGAGCTGTTCCCAGAGGGCTGCGCGGGATTTTGGGCGGCCGCCGCGCCCCGCTGCCAGGTTCGGGCGCGTGTAGCGCCCGAAAGATGCTGGTATAAAGCCTGGCTAACCTCCTGGAAGCAGCAGGTTACGCCCTGCAAATCCGGCACTATCTTGCCTGCAAGCACGCGAGCACCGTTGGAGGGACTTCGGGGTTTTTCGCACTGCACCTAGCTGCATCAGCAATTTACGGCGTGTGTTGGTCTCCATCACGAGATATCTCACAAAAAGCGTCCAGTTTATATAGGGAGCTCTGCTACAGTACAGTTGTTAGACATGAAATTTGTATATTTAGGTTAGCCAGAATCTAAGATCTGAGCGTCGACAGGAGTCTGGGCTTGACTTCTGTGGACTTGCGCTAACGTCTATATCTATAAAGTTATTAGTGGCGGTCGATTTTGACTAGCGTATTTGGTCTATGGAGCTATGCGCACTAATTTAAAATCCTCTTCAATCGAGTCTCTTCTAAACACGAGTCTGTCGTGCAATCTGCTTGGTCGTCCCTGCCAGAACTCGATCTCAAGCGGAACAATTCGGACACCACCCCAAAATTCCGGACATGGAATATCGTCGTCTTTGTAGCCGGCAAACTTTTCGCTGTTCTTGCTGACTACTGCCTCTAATTCCTCACGCCCTGCAAGAACTTGTGACTGAGGACTAGACCATGCACCAATCTTGGATCCTCTTGGTCTAGTCTTGAAGTATTTTTCGCTTTCTTCTCTTGATACTTTTTCGACAATGCCTTCAACACGCACTTGCCGTTGGAGCTTTTTCCAGAAGAAATTTAGTGCAGCGTACTTATTGGATCTCAAGTCTTTGGCTTTTTTTGATTGATCCCAGTTCAGATACACAATGAATCCTCTGTCGTCTAACTCTTTAAGAAGGACAACTCTTGACGAGACTCTTCCAGAAGGCAAAGAAGCGGTGGAAAATGTCGTAGATTCGGGAATATCTTCCTCTTTTGCGGCCTCATCGTACCATTTTTTGAACTGCAAGATTGGGTCCTTGTTGATCTGGCTTTCCTCGAGAGAAAACTTGTCGTACTGGTAGGTTTCAGGGGCAAAAAGAAGTGGCTTTGAGGTTTCAGGCATTTTTGTAGTAGGAGATTTTAATATCGTGGTACTAGATGCTTTGATGGCTGTAGCTTGGATAGATTTAGTTGTGAATAGCCGAGCTGCTTGTTTGAGCAAGGACATATAATTGCTGTGGAAAAGATTGGTATTTTCGAGATATCAATTGAAGTTGAGTGAAGTGGCTGTTCAATTGAATGATTATTGTGGGGGTTGTTTGTTTGTGATTGTTGTGTAGATTTGCTTTTGAATGAACTGGTCTATATGATTGATTTATCGTTTATCTATACTTGAGTCTATATGTGGATCTATGAGCAGTCTATAATTGATTTCAAATCAACTGTTTTGTTTCCTGATAAGTCTGTATTCCGTTCATATATCTTCCTTACCGTGCAATTCGTGACGGACATATATATACCTATGGAATATATAACATCAATGCCTTCCGTCCAAATGGATCTCGTATGGGGTTATAATTTTTATTAGTCACCGTTATTCCTTACTAGGAAATTCTAGTTTTTTTCTCCGGAAAAAGCAAGCGGGAAATAACAAATTGGGGAGCTCATCGGATTTACGTCCCGGGGTTGTCTCGAGATCGATTCTTAGAGAAAATATTTTAGTACGGATTCTGATGAGGAAAGATCAGCAGAGGTATACTTTTTGCAAGTCTCATGGGCATTGAAAAGTTAATGGAAGTTTTCTTTGGGTTTCTACAAAGTAGGATGGAAACTGTAGTAAAGCATAATTGATTGGTCATAAGTTAGACAGCGAAATTGACCGGTCATTTTTAATTGCGGCAAAAAAGGCTTCAATGAGCCTTTCGGGCAGGCCTTCTATTAGACCTAAATAAAATTCAGTAGTCCTTATAGTCACGTTTCAATGCTGATTTTTGCTAGCACCAAATTGATCTGAGCCTGGATACTGTTAAGAACATTCTGGTTGGTTCCACTATTGCCCGTGTCTGCATGCGGAATGGTTTCAGCAAATTGCCGTAGATAGCCTTTTAAAATACCCAAATTGTATTTCTCTTCGAAACAGGTCCTCACTTTCTGCTTGCTTTGATCGCTAACTAACAATAGCCCCAACAACAAACACGTGTATCCCATGAGATGTACTGTAGGCTCTTTGACATCTTCGTTTCTTGCTTTGAGTGTCAGAAACAACTCCATTAAATTGGCCAAGTTGTGCAGATTGACAAACTCTGCGACACATTTTGTATCCTCTGTCAAATTCACAAGATAGCCTAACGAGAAGAGCTGTAAGTTGACTAAAAAGATATCTGTTGTATTTGCCTCACCCCTGGAAGTTTGCATAATGACTTTCAAGCAGTTGAGAAGCTGTGGGACCGCTTTAGAGTTGAATATTGTGTTGTAGACCATTGTATCGTTCTCTTCTAATTCGGCATCCGGACAAAATCTGTCACTGTGTGAGCTCATGACGATTTTGATTTGTACCACACCCAAAAGACAATTCATCAATATCAAAACTTTCTCTTGGTGCATTGTTTTGAGATTCTGGAAACCGTCATCTAGTAATAGCTTCTCTACTGTGTCAAACATGTACGTAAAGTGCTCAACAACATTACCTATGGCCTTGCGGTTCTTTTTCAATAGCACATCAATCATGATCTGTCTGGTAAATGCTGTCTGCTTTTCCTCCTCAGTTTCTTCGGGATATGGACGATTCATAGCGCAAAAAAGGGAAAGCCACTGGTTGATGATCATGAAATATTTGGCCAATTTGATAGTTCTGGCCCCCGTTAGTATGTATGCCAAATCATGGCTTTCATTATCCTTTGCGAATAGTAAACTGTCACTGTTGTTTCTGGTTTGGAAATTGTCAGTAGTATCTAGTAGCTGATCAAAAAGGTTGAGGTTGAATGGTAAAAGATCTTGCAAATCGGTTCCATCTATGCTCGAACACTCGTTAATCTTTTTGATGATGCTTAATGCAAAAAACCCAGAGTTTAGTTCCTTCGCATGCAGACACAGCCGTACCAAAGACTCATCATTCAGGCCAGATATCCTTTTCCTGTCCAAAAAGTTTTGTATTGACAATTCCTCTAGAAGCTCCATCAACGACAAACGAGTTATTTTGGATATTTTATGGGGGCTCCGAGCATCTTTGTCACAAAAATCTAGAATATTATCCTCATCGTAACTCATCATTCTTTTCAAAGAGTCAGAAAACCTTTTGTCTCCCTCTAGTATTGAAGGAAATATCGAGTTTCTGATATAAACAAGACCCAAATCTTCGCTATCTAAGCCTGTACTGTTGCTATCTGATGAGACCAACTCGTTTATGATCACCGAAAAGACAAAAACGACTACATAGTCGTCTGTGCATAAAAGAGCGTTGGAAATTTTTGTAGGAATACCGTTAACTTGAAGAAACTGTTTAAATCCAGACTTTGTTCCTCTATGGGTTGTATTTGACTTCAAAAGCTTCATACATAGCTCAATCACGGATGCTCTTTCAGAATTGACGTTTTTGGGACTTCTATCCGCATTTACGAGCCCTTCAGTGACAAATTCCAACTCCTCAAGGTATTTCGAGCTATTCTTCAAATCAATATGACTGCTGCCGGTTTCTCTACACGCAGATGTCGTAGAGCCAGAGGGGATGTCAGCAGTATTCGAGGTATTGCTGAAGCCAACTTTATGGTGTAACTTTCGTAGATCATTGACTCTCTGGATATTTCTGGTTTTCGAAAAACTGTAAGATGTCATAGCAGCTAGATTTTCCGCCTGTTTATCTTCATTGAGCATATCCTCTTCATCACTATTCTCATCTTGACTGTTGGCTAGATAGCTTCGCTGGAAGCCATATGTTCTTCTTTGATGCGCGGCAAAGCATCTTTTGTTGATTGACATACTAGCATTAATTCTTTCGTCAAGCTGATATTCGCCGTCTTCATCATCCAGAGCATTCACTTGTATATGACTGTCGGCCTCTGCTGCCTCGAAGAACTCTGTTTGACTACTGGATATATTGTTATAATGCTCAATTAAACTCTGAGATAGAAGCTTATTTTCTGCCACAAACTCGTCTTCAATTGTGTCAAGTTGAAAATCTTCTTCGTTTCTACCATCGTCCATACAGTCGTCAGAAAAAATCTCCTCGTCACTTGCCACAACCTCTGTTGTTGAAAACTCGGTGCTTTCGGTGATTTTGATCATCAGTTTGTGTCTATCAACATGGGACTCCTTTTTGCTGATCAAGTCATCAAATAGCTCCCAAGCCTCTGATTCTTCCTTGGAGATATCCAATTTTAATTTGGCATGAGTGCCCAGTATGTTTTGTTCTTCTGGAGAGTCACTTGAGTCGTCATCAAACTTTACTGAAAGATGCTTCTTTTTATGACTTGGGGATCTGAACGAGCTTTTCAAGCCAAAACTGCAGTTACTCTTTTGACTACTACTGATATATGTCATCGCTGTGGTTGGGGGTGTGTTCTCATTGAGATCGGGTGTGTCTTTTTTGCTTTTGGTTGTATCCACATAGAAGAATTCGCCCAAATCTGCTTTGGAAATCTTCCCATAGTTGTGCGTACTATCTGGAATGTCAGTGTTATCTGGAGAATCAGCGCCATTTTCGTCTGTGTCGACATCTGTGTCACTGTTGATGGTGTCTTGTTGTTTTGGTCGATCTTCAGGAACTGCTTTTGTATCCTGTTTTGATTCTTGATCGTCCTCTGTCTCAGTTTGTTCTTTCTGTTCTGATTCTGTATTCTGTTTTGATTCTGCCTCAGCTTGATCCCTTTTTTCTACTATATCACCTTTCTTCACTTTCCTTTGAGCTCCAAGTTTTCGCTTCTTTGAATGACCAGTTTCAATGGAAGTTCCCAACGGTTTATCATCAACTGCTTCTTCTGGAGATATAATCTTCCCACTCTCCAAAGTGCCTGCCTTTGGATCCCCGAGACTCATTGGATCCTGCAACTTGTCCTCCGGAGACGCTGGTATATGAATTCTCTTGGCTTTCCTCAAAATCGTGCTAATAACAAAGTGCTCTTGCGTACTATTATCTTCAACGGAATCGCTACTCTCCATAACATCACCATCGGGAAGACCAACAATTCCAGTGATGTTATTCCCCACAGGGCCAAAATCAATCTCTATGGGAGCCTTCTTCTTCTCCGCATCATATTCGTCGTCTGAAAGGGCATTGGCGCCTGATTTGTATGCATCTGGTGAAAGCGTGAGGTGTGATATTTTCGCGTTTCCCAGTAGCTTTATTCTCTTCTTGGATCCATAACATCTGCCATTGTTACTAGCACCCAGATGATCTATCATTGCGTAAATCTACCAGAAACTTTTCGAAAAAGTTTATCATCTATTAGTGTGTTGATGTCGTATCGGCTATCTCATTGATCTATATACCATCTACTATACCATATGTCAATAGCTGCGCAGTACGCAGACGCGTGAAAATCTTTGGTAATTTTCAGGATTTTTTTATTTTTACTTTTCACTTTTTCGTGCATCAATAATATTATCAATATTGATAGTCAGAATAGTCAGGCTAGATGGATGTTCAAAGAGGAGAATATTCTGCCTTGGGTTTACCACTATCATCGAAATCAACATCAGTGGCTGGTACGTAATAGCAATTCTGGATTTGAGGCGTCATTGTGGACAATCTCAGTCATCATGGATCCTGACGAGGGACATCTTTTTCAATGGGTCGATGTAGATGTCAAACAACCTCATCGATCCCGTTCATTTCCCACAAATTCCAACCAGAGTGGCCCGCCTATAACTCAAATAACGAAAAGCAAAACTGATACAGCCCTAGCCGAAAATAGCCTAGATTTTGATTGTATTTGTGTTGCTGAAATGGTCCTTCCGCTGAACAAACTCAATAACAAGAACCCCATCCCCAACATGTCTCCACTCAATGGCGCCAGTGGAATAGAGGCCCCACATAATACTACAGAACTTCAATTTTATGACCAAAACTATTACAAGGGTATCAAAGATCCAATAGACTGGGAAACGACGGGCGATGCCATAGAAAGCCAGGCCTTGAATGAGAAAGACAACGATAAGCTTACCATGGACACATTTCAGTTTCTCGAAAACAGATCCCTTTTTGAAGTGCTTCAAAAACAAGCAATGCCTGGCATTAGTCAAAAAGATCATCAGAAAGACCCCCAAGGCTCTTCTTTTGTTGCTCGTGATAGTAGCAGTATCGATCAAAACGATGATCTTCAGGATATTGAATCAACACTTCACTACGAAGATCTGTTTCATGATTCACAGGAAGAATCAAGTCTGCTCTCTGATTTTCCTCAGGAGTTTGTTCCATCTACATATGATGACGATTTTGACGATAGAGAGGATAACGTTGTCTCTAGAGAGGATACGGTCATTGAAGAAGTGACTATATCTGAGAATACTGTGGTTGTAATCAAAGAGGATATCTTGTCAGAGGCCGTGACATCTAAAGCGGATGCAACTTTACACGAGGCTCTCCCACGAGGCTCTTTCACCGCCGAGGAAGCTATCATAGTCTCTAATGAAGAAAAAAGTTCACTGAAGGAAGCTCTTATGGATTCCAAAGACACCCTTATAGTTTCTGACGGGGACATTATAGTGTCTAAAAAGGCCAAAGTTGCCGATAATGAAGAGGTTCCTGTTTCTAGAAAAAATACTGAATTATCTTCAAATCTCTGTGAAAGTTCAAAGAGTGCAGACCAGATCATTAATCTTGACGATGACAAATACTATAATAGGCTCGCTAGAAAGCATTTCAAACGCGGCAGTCGAAAACCGTCGAGAAAAGGGTCGCTGGAGCCAAAAAATAAGCCATTCACCGCTCCAAGTGTCCCAATCGAGGCTAGCCCTCCAAAACAAACTGAAAACCAAGAACCCATAACTGTGGACCTTGCTGGCGACTCTTTGATAACAGAGACTAATGGCGATATGTCTGATCGCCCGGATGTTGGCGATGATACATCATTATCGATACACGCAGAGTTTAGTGAGGTTTTAGATAGCAATTTTTCTGGAAGAGAATCTAAGACACAGTTGGAAGTAAAAAGAGCGTTTTTATTGAATGAGGAAAGAGGGTCTTCAAAAGAGGAAAGAGGGTTTTCAAATGAGGAAGGGGGGTCTTTCAATGAGACAAAGTCGGAGGTTAAGCACGCTAAGAGAGCTTTCTTATTGAATGAGGAAAGAGAGTCATCAAATGAGGAAAGAGGGTCTTTGAATGAGACAAAGTCGGAGGTCAAGCAGGTTAAGAGAGCTTTTTTACTGAATGAGGAAAGAGGGTCTTCCAATGAGGAAAGGGGGTCCAGAAACAAAGCGAAAGAACCCAGTCTTGCTGAGCTATGTCTGAAATCGTCAAAGACAAGATACAAGCGATACCGGGTCGGATTGTCTAGGAAAGAGAATGTTGAAAAGCTTCATTCGTATTTGAGATGAGGAAAGATAAGTTGTTGAAGCTTGCTAGGGCAGTTTATTTAGTACGTCTGTCAGGTTCAGACAGAGATAATGAATTTATGAAAAAGTGTATTTTTAGTGTGGCAAGTTCTGTGGAGCTAGTAGTTGTCTATTGATATATCATAGAGGTAGCTAGGATTGGAGTTTGCTGAACCCTGACAAAAAGGGCAAGATGGCATGTGAGAGCTAGCCGACGTTGCGGGATGTAAGTACATATTATTGGCTTTGGTGTATAAGTGATCAGCATGGAAGATGTCTAGTTATCAGTTTTGGTGTATCTACCATTTATTGTGGTGTATTAGGATGCTCCCCGGAGGGGATTCCTTCGGGGAGGATTCCCTTTGGAAACTATACATAAGATGCTCCCCTTCGGGGAGGATCCCTTCGGGGAGTGTATCTAGAGGCTTTCTTACAACGACAAGCAAATTGCAAAGGCCATTTCCGTGTATTAATGATTACTTTTGGTATGTATGAGACACTCCCCTTCGGGAAGTGTAGAGGCCCCTCGAAGAGTGCTTATAAGGTGCTCCCCTTCGGGAATGATCCCCTTCGGAAATGATCCCCTTCGGGGAGTCTCAAGGCCCTCGAAAATCTATCTAAGAAAACTCCCCTCAGTTATCTTCAACCGATCACACATCTCCCGGAACGTCCCTCCCTTTCTATACAACTCCCTCGGCGTCCCAAACTCCTCAATCTCCCCCTGGTCAAGCACCAATATGCGGTCAAACTTCACAATCGTGTTCAACCGGTGCGCAATGCAGAGCACCGTGCAATGCGCAAACTCCGTCCGGATCGTCTCGTTGATCCGTGCGTCCGTCTCGTAGTCCACCGAGGACGTCGCCTCGTCGAGAATGAGAATTTTCGCATTGCGCACCAACGCACGTGCAAGCGCAAGCAACTGGCGCTCCCCAAGCGAGAAATTCGAGCCCTCCTCCTCAACCGCCTGGTCAAGATGGAACTTGTGGACGCTTTCTGCATTCCCCTCGTGGACCTGCTGCTGTTTGACGGCAGGAAGCACCTCCTTGTCGATAAGCCCGCTTCTGCGGAGCGCGTCCCACAACTGGGCGTCGCTGGCTACGCTGAACGGGTCGAGATTCTTGCGGACCGTCCCCTTGAAGAGCACGGGGTCCTGCGGAATGATGCAGAGCCTGGAGCGGAGCTCGCTGAGGCCCAAGGAGGCCACGTCAACGCCGTCGATGAGGATCTTCCCGGCGGAAAGCTCGGCAAGACGGTACAACGCCGTCATGATGGAGGACTTTCCGGCGCCTGTGCGGCCGCAGATGCCGATTTTCTCGCGCGGGGCCACTTGGAAGGTCAAATTCTTGAGCACAAGCGGCAATCCGGGCCGGTAGCGGAGACACACGCCCTCAAAGGCGATGCCGGGCTCGCGGGGCCAGTCCGGGCCCGGATCGGTGGCGGCAACGTGGTGCGGGGCCTCCTGGGGCAACTCGGTCGCGTAGTGGATCAACCGCTCCGCGGCGTTCATCTCGTTTTCCACCTGGGTGAGCAGGCGGATCATGAGCGACAAAAGCCCGACAATCTGCAAAATGTACGACAACAAGAGCCCCGTGGACGAGGCGCTGATGGAGAACTCGCGGAACACACAGAGGAGCGCGACAACGAGCACAAACACAAAGGCAATCGCGTCGAAGTGGATTGCCAAAAAGCGCTGGATCGACACGTTCACGTAGTACGCCTCGTTCATCTGGTTGATCATTGCGTCGCTTTTTGCGACAAACACCCCGCAGAGCTGGTACGCCTTGATGGTGTTCATCCCCGCAAGGCACTCGTCCAAGTTGTTGTAGACAAACAGCCGGTTGACCGCCTCGAGCCGCTTCACCTCCCGCGCGGACGCCTGGTAGAACGACGTGACCGCCACAAACACAAACGCGAGGAACGGCAAGGCGATGGCGATCCACGGAAGGTATATGATGCAGAGAATGATCACCCCGACGATCGTCGAAAGCGGGAGCACAAACAGGCGCAACTGGTCGCCGATCTCGTTGTCCAAGGCGTCTGTGTCCTTTGTGAACCGGTTGAGGACCCGCCCCATGGGCGTGGTGTCGATGAAGGCCATTGGCGTGTAGAGCATGTTGGCCACCGCGGCCAAATTCAAGCGTTTGGCGGCGCGGTTGGTCATGAACGCCAAAATCGCCGCCTGGACCGCGGTGAAGATCACCGTGAGGAACGCAAACATGATGTAGATGCCCATGTAGAAGCCGGAGTGGCGGTGGAACTTCTTTTCCGTCCAGAACGAGAGCCAGGTGTTTGTGAACAACGAGCAGAACGTGGTGACTGCCACCTCAAAGAGGAAGAGGAGCACTGCAAGGAAGCCTGCGCGGCCCGCCATTGCGTGGACGTATGTTTTGTAGACGTTCCATTTTATCTTGTTGACTGCGCGTTCCTCTGCGTGGATGAGCGTTCCGTCCGAGGTTTTCGTGTATGGGTGTTCGACGTCTTCATCTTGGATGCTTTTGTCAAGCGTATCGCCGACTTCTCCTTCGGCGTCCGCGGCAATTTCGTCCAAAAGAGGCTCCTCTTTGTCAGCTTCGCTGGCTTTTTCTTTGCCGGCTTCGCTGGCATCGCTGAACCCCATCAATCTCGCAAACTCCGCACTTTTCTCCCTCACCTCCTCCACACTCCCCACAATAACCTCCCCGTTTCCCCCCACAAACACCACCCGATCCGCATAGTGGATCAAGCTCAACTGGTGCGTCGCAAGCACCCGCGTTTTCCCCGCCAACATCCCGCAAATGCACTTCTCCATTATGTGTTTCCCCACGCGTGCGTCCACCGCCGAAAGCACGTCGTCAAGCAAAATGATCTCCCTGTCGTTGTACACGGCCCGCGCCAAGTTGATCCGCGCCTTCTGGCCGCCCGAAAGCGTTATCCCCCGCTCGCCCACCTCTGTCATGTCCCCTGCGGGGAAAAGCGACAAGTCTCTGTCCAAGGAGCACGCATGGACCACTTTTCTGTACTTTTCGGGGTCAAACGGCTCGTTGAAGACAATGTTGTCGCGCACTGTGGCATTCTGCACCCACGGGAGGCCGCAGAGGAGCAACGAGCCGTACACCTGCAACACCCCGGCGGTTTTGCGCATAAATCCGGCAAGCGCATTCAAAAGCGACGACTTTCCGGCGCCGATGGAGCCTGTGACGATGACAAACTCGCCGCGCCGGATGTTTAGGGTGATGTTGTGGAGGCCAGTGAACGACAGGGGGTCCACTAGTGCATTTTCTTTTCTGGCAGGCTGCGCCTGGGAATTTTCATTCAGGCCTGGCGAATCCTGGGGAATTTCATTCAGGCCTAGCGAATCCTGGGAAATTTCAGGCGTTTCCAGACTTTTCAGCGAATCCGGCAGCCCAGGCTCCGCCTGGCCTGCCTGCCCCACTTGAGAATCCCACACAAACTCTCCATTCTTGACCTGCACCGCATACTTCTCCGGCTCCCCTACAAACCCGTTCTCCTCAAAATCCCGCGCAATCTCCGCCTCGTCCTCCACAACCTCCTCAGGAGCACTCAAAAACGTCCCCACGCGTTTCGTCCCGATAAACGCGTCCGTGCTCGTCGAAAGCGCAATTGGAACCATGATAAGCACCTGCGACAACGACTGGAAAAGCGACACCGAACTGAATATGTTTGCCGGCGACTTCCCCGGATGGAGCCGGTACAAAACAAGAAAAGAACACATCGAGCAGATCGTCGGCAACGTCACGGCCACCGCCATCAAAATCACCTTCACCAACTGCATCTGGAAGATGATCGACATCTCCTTGACCCGCAAACGCGTGATGTTTGCGTGGTACGGCTCCTCCCACCCGTAGAACTTGATCATCTTGATGGAATTGAGCACCTCGCGCACCAAAGTGACCCGTCCGTCGGTGAACTGCAGCGCATGCACCCGGTAGCGGAAAAGCCGCTTGGCCGAGGACGCAATGAGCGCAAGCGCAAGGAAAAAGACCGCAACCCCCACAAGGGCCGGCGTGCCGATGTTGTGGAGAAGCAACGCAATGATGATCACAAAAGGAACCGGCGCAGAGAGAATCATCGGCTGGAAGCCAATGGCAAAGTCGATCCGTGCCAAATCCGTGCCCATAAGCGAGGTGATCTTCCCGGGGGTGTGGATCTGGCGCGCCTTTCCGCTGAGGCGGAACGCCTTGTCGAGCAACGCCTTGGTGAGGATCGCCTTGGCCTGCACCCCGCACGTCATCGACAAGTTGAAAAAGTGGTTGATTGCAAGCCCGTTCACCAAAATGAGAAACGAGCAGCCTAAAGCATAGCCTACGCCCTTGCCCACGGGGGTGTCGGGGAAATACGTCTTTTTCTCTACATAGTTGATGAGCGCCTTGGTGAGCAACGGCGTGAGCGACGACGCAACGTCTGAGCCGATTTTGCACGCAAGCCCGAGGAGATACCGCCGCTTGAGCGTCCGGAACAACGCTAGCGGCACCGTCAACGCGTTGTAGGCGGCCTCGCGGGCCTCGTCGGCGGTCAAGGCGGGGTTTTTTACGAGCGCCTTTTGCCGGTTGCTCTCGGTGATTTTGTCCAAGTGAGCATAGAACTTTTTCGTCAAGCTTTCCACCTTGAAGTCCTCGCGCAACGTCCAGAGATCCTCGTTTCGGAGCGTCCGTTTGTACCCCACGTTCATAAGCGGGATGAGCCACCAGAAAAAGATAAACTGCACAATGTGCTTGAGCGACTGCGGCCACGGTTTCTTTTCAGAGGCGTCCGGCACCGGGGGCACCTTTTTCGAGAGAAACCGCGTGAGAAAATGGTGCTGGAGCTCGCTGGTGAGGTCTGGGGGAGTCTCCTTTGCGTTTTCCTGCGGTTTCCCCGACTCTAGCGAGGACGCCAGGGTGTTTTTGTTTGCCTGGGAGGCGCTCTCCGGTTTTTCGATGTTTGATGAGGACGAAGAGGTCATCATGTGTATCTGTCTATATAGGTTTGCGATGCAATGGATGCAATATGGAAACAATTAGCAATATCAGTATTGATGCAATATGGAAACAATTAGCAATGGCAATGTTCGATATCAGTATGGATGCAATATAGCAATGGCAATGTCCAATACCAATATGGATGCAATATGGAAACAATTAGCAATGGCAATGTTCGATATCAGTATGGAAACAATTAGCAATGGCAATCCCAATATCAATATGGATGCAATATAGCAATGGCAATGTCCAAATCAATATGTATGCAATATGGAAACAATTAGCAATGGCAATGTCCAATCTATGTGCAATAATAACAGTATGGCAATGGCAATCCCAATATCAATATGGATGCAATGATGCAATTTGGAGTCTTCGGCAAAGACTGCCTCTTAGTAATTGTGGTAATTACCTCTTGACTGCCTTAGTTCTTGCTGCAACGCTCAAGTGAATGCCCCGGCAAATGGTGTCCACACGCCAAGTTCTGAATTACTGAGTTCGCCAAACGGACATCTCCTAATATTTATATTTGTAATCTTCGCTTTATCTCATATTATAGGCAAAAACATATAGCAAAACTAGCAAAACTTAAACAACGTTTGCAAAAGGCCGACCAATAAGCCGACAATCTGCGTGGAAAACAAGATTTTTGCTTCTTCCGTCGAATCTTAGGCCGCCAGGCCCCCGCCGTCCCCTGCGGCCGGTTCCGAGCAAATCTCAGGAAACTAGCCGAACCGAGCGAACACTCCTCCGCAGCTCGGTTGCCTTTTGACTGCGCCGCTTCGAAGAGCTGTCTGCAGTCAAGATTGGCGAGTACCTCCTTGAGAGACCGTTTTGTCAAAGTGCGCAAACACCCGGTCGGCTTTGCGCGGGTCTCCGTGGCCCCCCCCCCCCTGGCCGCCCCCCAGAAAAAATTTTACGTTTTTTCATTTATCCAGGTTTTTCCTATTTTAGCTTCCGGTTTTCAGGCTTTTAGGTTCGCCAGAGGCGGTATATTGAGTCCTCACACCGTTCTGGCGACTTATCGCAGTGGGACTGGGTCCCATGTCTCAGATTTAGAGAATTTGCTTTGCCTCTTGTCTCGTATTGCACTCGTATTGCGATTTCTCGTTGAAGCGTGCTATGCGCGGCGCACGCGGGACGTGCGTCATCACATGACCGCGTTCCGTTAGTGCGTCCGGCACACTCTGACCCAGGTCTTTTTTCTCTGGTGAAAATTTTAACATCTATTGGTATAATGAAAATTAAAATCAACAACAGGAACCCAGCAGGGGCACACAACAACAAAGCGCACAGTAAACAAGCAAAGCAGAACCTAGGGCCGCACGAATCGACAGACCAGGCAATTTCAGTCACAAGTACGCACACTTTCCTCCTTTGCCAGAGACACCCTTCCCTTTATAGTCCCTCTACTAACACATGCCAGTGCCTTCCCTCTATCCCAACGCACCCGGGTCGCTCCAGCCTGCCAAGCTCTATCCGCAGCTCAGAAAGGACGTCTCGGCGCTTGCCAGCGACACCTCCAACAAGCCCCGCAAATACGAGGTCAACTCGCGCATCAATGGGATCTCCAACTTGAACTCCATCGAGCTTGGGGCCAAGTACGTGGAAAACATCTTGGAGTACGACAACTCCACGCCTATTCTCGACGAGTTCACCCACCTCTCCAACCCGGTGAACTACTTCTTCGACAAGCACGTCAACGGCCTCGACTCGTTCAACCCGTTTGAAAAGGTGTCGATGACGTCGATTCCAGACCGGGTTCTTGACGAGCTCCGCGACGCCAAGGACAGCAAAAACGTCAACTTGGGTCTTTTCCACGAGTTGGACCGCGCCTGGATCATCACGGGCAAGAAAATCATCCTCTGGAGCTACTTGAAGCCGAAAAAGATCTCCATCATCGACAGCATCCCGCAGGACATTCTCACAATCAAATTGGTGCGTCCGAAGCCCAACACGTTTGTCGAGGCGGTCAAACACCTCCTTGTGGTGTCCACAAGCTCCCAGATATACATTTTTGCCATTCTTGTGGTCCAGGGCGGCGATTTGGAAATATACAACACCGAGCTTTCCGTCAGCAGCGACGCAATCCACGCAAACCAGTTCATTTGGTACGAGCCCACGGGCCAGATCTTTTTCTGCGGGCCTGGCGACGGGCTCCACGTGTGGGAGTTGACGTATTCCAGCGAGGAGCGCTGGTTTGACAAGAAATGCGCCAAAAAGTGCCTCACGCGGTCCGGCTTGTCGTACTTGCTTCCGACGGCCGGATTTTTCGCGGCGGAGGCGGCCGGGGCCGAGACGGTGCGGTCCTTGGTGATTGACGCGTCGCGGCGCATTTTGTACACGCTTTCGTCGAAATCGGTGATCCGCGCCTACTCGATCACCAGCACGGGGCTCGAAACGCCGTACGTGCTCAGACCGGCGCGGATTTTGACGGATCTCCGCACCACGGACTGCAAAAACGCCAAGCTCCTCAGCAAGACGCTTTTCAGCATTGTCAGCATCAACGTGGTCACAAAACAGGAAAACGACAACCTCTACTTGGTGGTTGTCACCAAGGGCGGGTGCCGGATCTACTTCAACGGGGCGTTGTACGGCGGCAAGGTGGCGGCGTTGCGGTTCCAGGACATCAAGTTCCCGCCGGCCTCGGGGCGCAGCGGCGGAAACCACGCCGGGCCGTCCTCGGAGGCCCCGGGCGGGGCGAGCCAGGCCGGGATCCAGAACGGCGGGTCTTTAGTAGGGATCCAGAACGGCGGGTCTTTAGTAGGGAGCCAGGCCGGCGGGGTGTACCAGTCCCGCGGGTCCTACGAGCTCGACCGCCAAAAGGAGTCGACGGTGCTCTTGGAGACGACCCACGCCAGCAGGATCCTCTCGCCCGGGATTTTCATTGCCGCGGTGCACAAGCGGCGCCCCGCAGGCGCCCCCCTGGACCCCGCCCAGAGCGACCGTCTCTTTGTGAGCATGCCCGACTACGGGATCCTCAACTACTACCACGAGTACGCGGAAAACGCAACGTTTTTCGAGAACTTCGGGGTGGTCTACGACATCGCACAGCTCACGCCCACAGTGCACGCCACCAACACCCCCCGCGGCTACGCCAACCTTTTCGCGACGCAGTACACGGCGTTGCCGCTCTATGTTGCGGTGTTGACCAACGAGGGGGTGCAGATCCTCAAGCAGAAGACCCCCGCCGCGATTTTCGCGTCGTTGGGGCTGCAGGTGGCCCCCTTTGTGGAGCGCTACGGGTTGCAGGAGGCGTGCTCCACCGCGTTGGGCATTTTGTGCAACGACCAGTACGCGGAGTCCGTCAAGCAGGCGGCGCTTAACTTCTTTGTCGGGCTGCCGGGCGGGGACTTTGAAAACCGGCCCGTGTACGTCAAGCCGTTCAACCTCGCGCAGAACTACCTTTTCCTGCTCGAGAACGTCAAGCTAAGCGCGCGGTTCTACGGGATCGTCCTCCTCATTGCCCGGGTTTTCCGGGACATCTGGTTCCAGAAGGTCTTCCGGGTCGACAAAAACGCCCTCGGCGCTTCCGGAAAGCCCAACGAAAAATACTTGAAGGAAAACGGGCACGTGATGTTGGCGGGGATCAACATGGCCAAGCCCCAGGTGATCGGCTACCTCAACACCGTGGTGGCGTTGTTGAAGTTCTTCGACGACTTTGGCAGCCGGGTGCCGTACTTCCACGCCCACGGCAAGCCGGCGGCCGCGGGATCCGGCGGCGCCGAGGAGGCCGCGGTCCAGGCGGAGCACGGCGCGTTGCGCGCGGTGCACGACCTCCTCAAGATCATGAAGGAGACCTTCTCGTTCCTCTTGATCCTCTTCGACGAGTCCCTCATTGTGGGGGGCGAAAAAAAGCCCGCGGCGCCAGCCCCGCGGGCCCCGGGCCAGACCCGCCCCGATGGTGCATGCAGTGCGGATAGCAGCGCGGGGGCGTTCCGCGACACGATCCGCTTCGTTGCCGTGGACACCCAGGCGCGCCTCGCAGGCGTCGCGTTCCACGACCTCTTTGCCTTGTCGCGGGACACCAAGGACGTGGTCAAGGAGGTGTTCACCCTGCTCATCAACAAGAACATTGCCCGGGGGGTGTCCGTGGACTACTTGGCGGACTCCCTCCAGAAGCACTGTGCGTCTTTCTGCTCCGCAAGCGACGCAATCATCTTCCGGGCGTTCGAGCACCTCCGCAAGGCCGCGGCGTTTGCCAACGACAACGACAGCAAGCTCCAGGAGCTCCAGGAGGCCGTCAAGTTGTTTGTGAAGGTGGGGCCTGCGTTGTCGCTCGAGGACCTCCAGGAGGCGGTGGCGACGATGGTGCGGCTCGACTACTACCCCGAGGCGATCGACTTTGCCCTCCGGATCGCCAACGCCGCCGGAAAGGACGCGCCGGAGGCCCAGGCCGCGAAAGTCGCGCGGTACCGGCTTGTGTTTGAGATCTTGGTGAGCGTGGACGTCAAGTCGATTGAGAACTACGAGCGGTTCAAAAAGGAGGCCGCGGCGGCCGCGGAGGCGCCGCACAGCGCGCCCCGCGCGGAAAACGACTTTGGCGTCGGGTTTGGCGCGCCCCACAGCAACTCGGCCGCGGGGCGGTTGATGGTGGAGTTCACGCGCCTCCGGGACCGCTCCTACGCCATCTGCCTCAAGTACAACGACGCGGTGTTCCACTACGAGTTCTACGACTGGTTTGTCAAGCAGGGCATCGAGGAGAAGCTCCTCGAGATCGACACGCCGTTTATCTTGGGGTACTTGCAGGAGCGGTCGGCGCGGTCGCCGGAAATAAGCCTGTTGTTGGCCAGATACTACCTGAAGCGGCAGATGTACTTTGAGGCGGCCGGGGTGTTGTTCCGGCTTGCCACCAGCGACTTTGCGCTCGGCTTGGACGCCCGCATCGAGGCGCTTGCCAAGGCCAGCGGGTTCTGCAACTGTGTGGAGAGCTTCAACCTCCGGCAGCAGACCATCGAGCTCTTGAACAACATCCAGAACAACTTGGACATTGCAGGCATCCAGCTCGAGATCATCGAGCGCATCAAGAACAGCACCGAGATCAGCAGCGACCAGAAGGCCGAGAACATTGCCTTGCTCGACAAGAAGATCCTCGACGTCAGCACGTTGTACAACGAGTTTGCCGACCCGTTGGGCTACGACGACTTCTGCCTCGTCATCTTCCAGGAAAGCGACTTCCGCAACACGGACGAAATCATGGCCAAGTGGGACAGCTTGTTGGCCAAGGTCAAGGCGGCCTACGGCAGCTCTGCCGCCTCTGCCGTCGAGGTGGAGCCCTTGCACGTGGCCATCAGCAACGCGATCATCCCCATTGGGCAGCGCGTGCACTCCTCGGAGTACGTGTTCCCGGTGGCCACGTTGATCTACAAGATCCTCTCGTTGACGGCCTCGCAGGCAGGAACCCCGGGGACGATTGTCGACATCTTCATCAAGGCCGGCATTTCCTACAACAAGCTCTACTACATCCTCAAGGAGATCATCGAAACCGACAACAACTCGAAGTATGCCACGGTGATCAACAAGGAGATGGTGTATTTGATCAAGCAGTGGTGGGAGAACGACTCGCGGTTGCAGGAGGTGATTTCGACGGGGGAGATCAAGAAGTTGGTGGTTTACAGGATATCCGAGGACCCGATCAACAAGTATATCAACGAGTTGGGGGTGTGATGCTGTTAGATGTATGTAGAGTGTTGGCGTAATAGATTTGATGTATGTTGTTTGCGGTACAAATTAATGTTTGTAGTACAAGGTGATAATTAGGATGGTAGTGTGTAATTTGTAGTACATATTGTTTGCAGTACAATTTTGTGTTTGTAATACAAGGTGGTAATTAAGAAGGTAGTTTGTAGTTTGTAGAACATATTGTTTGGGTGTGTGATGCTGTTAGATGTATGTAGAGTGTTGGCGTAATAGATTTGATGTATATTGTTTGCAGTACGATTTTGTGTTTGTAGTACGGGGTGGTAATTAAGAAGGTAGTTAGTTTGTAGTACATATTGTTTGCAGTATAATTTTGTGTTTGTAATACAAGGTGGTAATTAACCTGGTAGTTTGTAGTTTGTAGAACATATTGTTTGCAGTACAATTTTGTGTTTGTAGTACAAAGTGATGATTATGCTGTTTGTAGTTTGTAGTACAAATTGTATGTTTGCAGTACAACTATATGTTTGTAGTACAGGGTGGTAATTATCTTGTTCGTTATTTGTAGTACAAGATGGTGATTTAATGTCGTTTTTAGTACAACTTTTATGCTGTTTGTAGTAGGTGGTAATTAAGAAGGTAGTTTGTAGTACAGTGTGATATTTTATGTTGTTTGTAGTTTGTAGTACATATTGTATGTTGTTTGCAGTACTATTTATGTGTGTAGTACAAGGTGGTAATTGAGCTGGTAGTTTGTAGTACATATTGTATGTTGTTTACAGTACAATTTCATGTTTGTAGCACAAGGTGGTAATTATCTTGTTCGTTATTTGTAGTACAATATGGTATTTTAATGTCGTTTTTAGTACAACTTTCATGCTGTTTGTAGTAGATATGTATATATGAATATATTCATCACTTATGTCGATGTTGAAAACCCTCCCCACTGCAGGAAGTTACAAAAAAGCTACAAGGTTATGCAAGTGACACTCTGCTGTAGTATACTTTTCAACTGCTATACCTTTCTGACCCTGCTGCATTTCACATTTACAAACAAAAAGTGATTTCGCTTACTCATTTTGTCAACTGCTGGAGAGGGCAGAATCCTTAGATTTCATTTTTTCCACATACAGTGAGCTACCTATTTTTCCTAATATCGACCCAGTCAATATTGACTGTGTATACTCACGAAAAGACATCGATGTCTTTCACCAGATTACTGGCCTCTATTTTTCGGTACCTATATCTCTATTAAAAGGCGGCCTTGCAAAGTACAGCACACTGAAAACATTCGTCCTCCTTTGTTGCCCACTGTAGCAACCGCAAACAATAGGCAGAACAAAAAGAAACAACACATCCGCTGTGACGGATGTTACAATGCCAAGTGGAGAAACTCCGAGGCGGAGAAGCAAAAACATCCTTATATATAGGGAATTTATATATATAAGGCATTTCCCTATTTATAAGGGGTACATATGGCTTAATATACACTGTTATTCTCCACTACACATTCAAATCACAGATAATACTAATCTATTTCAGTCAATTCTTCACAGTACACTTTCCCACAATAAATAGTTTGCCTGTATACAGACATATCAAAATCTCACAATGAGCCCAAAAATTCCAAGTGATTCCAAACCTGGTGGACGGACTGCTTTGGACTCTGACGCCATACGCGAAGAATTAGAGAGAACAGCTCTGAGAATATGCAGACTCAAACAAGAAGCAAAGCTGAGGGCAGAAAGAAATGAATGGTACCGTGACCCTCCAGAAAAGAAGGTGACACCACCTAAACAGGTTGTCAAAGAAACCAGATTGGAGTATGCCGATGACAACCAAGCAGACTGGCTTTCATGCGATGGTCCCCCAAGCCTTGAGGAGCTCTATGCTGAAGCTGATGCTGAAGAAGAAATCGCATTGCAAAAGTTATTTCATGAGGCCTTCTACAAACATCCTTCAAAGAAATAGTCATTACTGTTCGTAGATTCAGGGGTCTTTCAACGGCAACCCTTCCGAGCAACTGTATTTGGAAATCGTATATAACAATAGTGCATAGCAATGTATATAGTGTATCTGTTAGCAAAATTATACTCCCATTAGGAGTCCTCCTTACTTTGCGCACCTTGTAACCGATGTATCTCCTATACTGTAGAAAGATTTATGTTCAATGAGAAGCTTGAGAATAGCTTCAATGGTGAGCCATTGAGTAGAGATCGTTCCAAAATCCAAAAAATATTCAATATGCGCCTAGTATGGTGGTAGTTAGATTGCAGAATAGCCGGTAGTTCGCCCCACTATAGTAAAGATTTACTGGGCCACATAAAGCATGTCATTGAATTCGTTTACAACAGAAATTAGGATACTGATGAAAATTGCACACAGTATAGAGGAGTCTGACTCAAATTTTTCCAGGGAAAGTGACAGCTGTCGAGTATCTCACTCTCCTGTCGTATCAATATACCAAAGTAGTATCGGTATCGAGAATAATAACTTGATAGCTGCTTAGGGGGCCTTGGGCAACTCTGGTGCATGGATCCACATGGGTTACCCCGTGCCCAGTGGTGCGTAACCAGAAATTTTTTTTCAGGAAATATACCAGGGTCAATATCAATGTAGCAATTACATGCAGACGAGGTGGGTTGTGAGATAGATAGGAAGTCGTTTGTTGGCTGTAACAGCGAGTATTTTCATAATGAGTGGCGCAAGACAAAAACCACTTCAGAAACTCTTCAAGGCGTCAGCTGCCTGCTCAGCTGCTGTAAGTAGAGTTCGGTACAAGAGAGTGTTATTGAGTAAATGATGACTAACATGTTCAGGCGTCGGTATATGGTGAATGCATGCTTGCCAAGTACAAATCTGCGGACAAAGACATGTGCGCGAAGGAATTCGAGGTCTTTAGAAAGTGTGTGCAGCAGCATAGTCGGTAGTTGGTGAGGGGAATGGTGTATTGAAAGCTGAGAAAGAACTGTACATAAAAAAGAAATGGGAGTTCAATATACGTTGATCCTATCATGAATTATGGCTATCTTAAGGGCCAAAGCTAGCAGGAGCAGACGTTCTTGGTGTAGTGTAAGAGCGATCCTGTCAATCAATCAGGGATGGTTTGTATGCGGCCAGTAATGGAAGTGCATGTGTTTGCGAGGTGATAAAGCTACTATTAATGGAAGTGCATGTGTTTGCGAGGTAATAAAGCTACTATCAAAATACAGGGTAGAACAATTGGTAGTTTACAGTAACGTAGATCCTGTGGGCTGTACAACGTGTGTTCTTGCTAATCTATATACAGAAATCGGAATCATTGATGCACGTAATACAACGGGTGAATCCTGGCTAATTTTAGGAGGCAAGACAATATAATATCAGGCTAATTATAATCTTAGATACATCATCACCATCTGGAATAACAAGCACAACATCTACACTGCTAGTCAATTCTGGCACACATAAGCTTATGAATCATTATCTCCAAGTACGCTAAATCACAAAGTAACTGTGCATCTTCGTAGCTACATCCAGACCCAACCACAAAAATCAATACCACTTGTGTTTGATACTAGTTTAAAATCTTACTGAGATAGAAAATAAACATACGATAGAAAGCTGTATCAACTAACCCCAATAACATACTACGCACATTGCTTACTCCATACTTTTCCCATAGAGACTCTGCTTGCCCGAGATACCCTACTACCTCTCCCCCCAAATTAAAGTTACCGTGAATTTTGACATACTGTTAGAAAAACCACCGACCGTTTGGTCTGTCTATCTATCTATCACACATCACTCGACCAAATGACTCAGTAATCCAACTACAGCTACATATTCTTCATGATGCTGTCAAACAGTTGTCCTACACCTAAGTTTCCCCGAGGAGACACTCAATTACCTTCTCCTGTTTACATCTAGATAATCATTATCGGCTGATGAGGTCATCATTGGATAATCACAATGTTTGAAACAAGCTTGCTCCTATTATCCCACTTCCTTTGCAGATTTTCCAGCCAATGATTTCTTGTACAAACACGGACACGAAAAATTCCCAAAAAACTTGGCAGCGAAATACAGACTCGCAAATGTGAGGGACGACATGGCCTATATTTTCCGCAAAGTCGTCAAAAGACAAA